>APFE031424246.1:23832-39634 GCA_000404065.3 Pinus taeda | reverse complement strand
TAATAACGGACCCATTGAGTCATCAACTCCATTTCTGCATTTTGAGGGCTTCGTATTCCACAAGATTGAGCGCAAACGCGCGAGACTTGGTGTTGAGCCCAGACGCGCGAGATTTGGTGCAGTGGATAAGAGACGAGGGAGGATTCGTCCATGAGGGTTTGAAGCTAGGTTTGAAGCTGGAAAGTGAAGGCTCTTCGGGGTTAGGCCTGATGTCTTCAAAGGCTATATCCGCAGGTACAAAGATAAAATCGTTGCCATGCCATATTCCCTTGGCTCTGTCGCCTCTCGACGCAGGTCCAAATCAAACCAATGCTATTCTTCTCCATCTAGCAGAGGTTGTGCCCAGAATTGTGATAGCCCCATTTTCTGTGGAGAAGATATGCAGTGGAAAGCAGCAGTTTGATCACTCTGCTTCGTTCCAGATCCAGATCGTGCTCCTTTCTGGCAAAACTCTGGTACAATGGGTAAGCTCTTCAGATCTAGTGCAGGAACTCAAGCAAATCCTGGAATTTAGCCTAGGGATTCCCTTTTCTTCTCAATGACTCCTCCACGAAGGTAAACAACTTGAGGATCTTTATCCCCTTTCTTTTTACAGCATTAAGAGAAATGCCTCCATCATTTTTACCCTTCATTTGAGAGGGGGAGCTGTTGGACAGTCATCTTCAGCTACGGCTTTTTCATACAAAGATGCTATCCATGCTCAGAGGCCCAAGAAAACAGCTCCACCAGCTTAGGCTCCCAAACCTTTATTGGTGGACAAACTGGAGGAAACCCCCTCCATTGAAATAATGCATCCTTCGTTGGATGAGTAAATCCAAAAGTATGCAGAGCATGCCATTATTTGTAGGTTCAATGCGCTATGGCCACGCACAGCAGATCTCTACCAATGGATTCACTCTAACTGGACCAACAATTGCAAGGTTTTTCTCTGCTCAAAGGGTTTCTTCATTGTAGTTTTGCTTTCAGTGAAGACTACCAAAAAGCATTAACTGAAGGCCCATGGTTTTGGGGCTCAGCAGGTTTATTCCTCACCCCTTGGTTCCCAGATTTGATCCTTCTTCAGCAATCATCACCAAGCTCCCCATCTGGGTCAGACTTCCTAATCTCCCGGCGTATTTATGGCACTTTGCTATATTCCAAGGAATCAGCGACACTCTAGGCCGCTTTCTAGCCACAAACACCTCTAAAGGGGAAAAAGGCATATACACCTTCGCCAGAATTTGTGCAGAAATAGACATGAGAAAAGGTCTACCTGATCAGATTATTCTCAAAATTGGAGACTTCCATTGGATTCAGACCCTAGATTACGAGAACACAGCCTTTAAATTGCCATCACACAGGGCACCTTCAGAGCTCTTGTCCCTCGATGCATGCCCAAAAGAAGAAAGCCAATCTTAAGCCGAAATCCAAAAGCTAGAAATCTCATGATCCTCCTCCCATGGATGATGTTGATTCCAGCTCAGATGAAGAGGAAGGGGATACAGAGGAATGGAAGCAAAGCTGGCACACGATCCACCCTCGACTGGTCCTGAGGAATCTACTGTCCCACAAAACTCACGGAAAAGAACTCATGAGTCCTCTCCCTCAGATTCAGACAAGGAGACCTCTCCATCAACCCAGCTCGGTTTGCAAATCATGCCAGCTCAGCAGAGTCATCTTGATTGGGTCAAAGTTGGTAAAAAGAAACGAAAAAAATGTCGAATAGTTGATTCTACCCATGTTGGATAGAATCCTCTAAACTGCTCTTGTTACTCTATTCTCCTTGTTACTTCTTGCTTAGCACTGCTCTCTTCTTGTTTCCTCCAAGGGGCCGAGGTGGATAGTTAATCCTTTCAAGCTGCCTGTTTTCTTGCTTCTCTTGGTTGTAACTTCATATTGTACCATACTTCCTCTTAATATAATTAGTTTTAACAGAGAAAAAAAAAATAACAAACCCGTTTCACCATTATAAAACACCTTATTGTTATATCGCGTCTTTGGTAATCGCAATGTATAAAGGGTTGTCACCCCCGAACCACCGATTGCGATATATATATATATATATATATGGACCTAACGGAGGCATTAAAAATAATCTATAATGATATCACGTCCGTCATATTGAAGTTACGTATCGCAACGCTTAAATCCCTTGTCACATTAAAACTATGATTGCGATAATAACACAGACCTGACTAAACCATTGCAATATAAGTTAATATATTATCGCATTCATCGCATATCGCATATATTTGAAAGCCTTGCCACACTATAAAGTGCCTATTACAATAAAGTTGTGGAGGAGCGGACCCGATGAAGTTATCGATGCAGGCGTAATGCATTTGAAGTCCAGCCTTAAACGTTCAGTCGGGTTTTTTCTGTGTATTCTTGTGTATTCAAATAAATGTGTTGTGAGGGATTTTTTAAGGCAAAATGCATAAATAAATGCTTCCGTTAGTTTAGTCGGCCTGAATCGTTACGATTGCAATTGCGGGATTACTATTGTATATTGAAAAAAAAGGGGGCTTCTCTGATATAGTCATTTCTTTAATATGCAACATTAATATTATTCGGCCTCTTTTCCACATTAATGTGTCTTGTATGTATTGATGGATTTGAAGAGACAGAGGAAGCCGAAGAGTGAGCACAAAGGTAGTTGAAAGGTCAAGCGAGCATTGAGGAAGCCGAAGAGCTAGCGGAGAAAGGAAGCCAAAGGCTAGGGGTGTCAAGAATATAAAACAGAAAACAAGGAATAATGAGTGTTACTGGAAAAATTCTAAGAAACAGAGGAAGCTGAAGTTCTGGCAGAGGAAGAAGAAGCAGGAAGACAAAAGTAGTCACAGGTCAAGCAAGGTTGAGAGTGGAGTATTACAAACACACATATCCAGACTGTCTACAGCAGAGGGTTGGAGGCCTTGAGGTTGGTGCCTCAGAACTAAAAGGATTGGTGTCCTAGGAGTTGGTGCTCCTAAATTCAAGGTTGGTGCCTTGAAAAAGACAGAGTTGATGCTCTAGAGGTTGGAGCCTCAAAAAGAGTCCAAGTTGGTGCTTGGAAACTGATTGAAACCATATATATGTATATATATTGTATTTGATTTTTTTCAAAGACCACATTAATAAAAGCATCTATTTATGTTATCTAATTTTGTGTTCCAAATATGAATGCTTTAACTGATAAAATTAATAATTGAAAAGACATATTGATTCACCCCCCCTCAATATTTCCAACACAAGCATGGTAAGATGCCCAATTAGAGAATATATCCTTGGTCATTAAGCTCAGAGAGATAGAAGAGACCAACCTTGCTCGCATCACATCTTAAGATGACTTCTCCCAAGAATTAATATCATGCTTATATCACCCTAGGTATATCTAGAATATCTTTGAAAAATGGTTGCATCTCTTCCAACTCCCTAATCAGTCAGTACAAGCCTAATGTAACACCCTCCTCCCACATCCACCAAAGTAACCGAAAAACCAGGGTAAACATGTGACAACAAGTTATATGATATGATTTAACTCCCTATGCGTCAGTTAAGGAAGTGGAACCGGCAGAACACATCATGTAGACCTTCCACATCAGCAACATAACTCTTAGGATCCATCCCAACCACTCAGGTAACTAGCCCCTGGGTCCCACTAAGGTTTTAGACCATTAAACCCCAGAACTCTCCCTTAATATGGACAAGCATGTGTCTAGGAGGCTGAAGACACCCCCACAGCATGGGTATGCATGCGTCTGGGGACATTTCTCCTCGTACATTTTCCTGCGACTCTGGGACTTGTGCCACTTTTTCAAGCCCAGGTCACTGCCCAAAACTCAATGACACTTTTATAACTAAAAGATAATAACAGAATAATGATACAAATTCAAATACTTGAACAAGGAATTGACTACACCCCTACTAGCCATGACAGACATTTCATCAAACATGTCACAATTATGTAATCTACAGGTTTAAACAACAAATCTTAGCATAGTGGTCTCATACTCATCTAAGAATCACTAAGAAGCATTAATGCCTCAAAATATTAGTTGTAGTTTCATCCATTAGGCCATAGATACATTGTCCATTCTTTTACAAGTAAAAACATGATGAAGGCCATACACAACCATTGTCATAATACATGTTCATAACCAGCATAATAAAAACAAAAATACCAATGAAACAACAACCATATAATCCACATATAAACTAGTATAATACTGATGAAATAACAAGCAGAAAAAACCTCATATTAATTGTTATATGGGATTTATGATTGGGGAAAAAGGTATCTCCCCTAGGTCAATGGCTAACCTAGAACAACAGAGAGACAAGGAACAAAATGTTTTTATTTAAAGTAAATAGATGATGGAGTGAGGCCTACTTGGAATCCTTTGCACACTTCACTCCTTCTTTAGCTTGGAAGCTCCAATCCTAGCTCTGATTGCCAAAATTAGAACCTGCACAGTGAGATAACACAAGCCAAGAAACTGCGAGATCTATGTAGTATCATCTACATACTTTATTCAATAGATCAACATGGTATTGAAATAGTGAAATAACAACATCACATATAGGAAAACAATGAATTATTTACTATAAATGGAAGGAGATCTCAACCATAAGTAGTAGTTGATCTTGTATAAGAGCTCCTCCAAGTTGTTGACTTGTCATTTCCTTGTCACAATATGCACCTCCAATCACCCTAAATGCATGAGATGATGACCACTCACTACAGCAGCATAGGGGTAGAATCACTCTCCAAAAGCCAACCCCCAACCACATAGAAGGTTGATAATATATAAAGAAGGAAAGTAAGTTGGGAGTTCTTATCCAATTACCAATCTAGGGTAATAGATCCACCTTTGAAGGAGGGATAGGATGAAAGGATAAGTGGTGAAAACTCCAATGTAGGCAAGGATAAGATCTGAATGATCCAAGGTAAGTAGTTGTAATAACTTCATGAGACTCCTAGAAGGGGAATCTTATGGAATCTCAATCAATCTCCCAAATTTCTAGAACGAACACAGTTGCAAAGGGGAGCAACTTGTTGATGACCAACGCATGCCGCAATGGAGAAACCTGTTGGTGAACACACCTCAGTAGGCCTACAGGCAGCGTTGGTCCTCAAACTAGCTTAAATGAAGCAGTTTAGGGCTCAAACTATGGGAAATGAAAGGTACATGAATAGGGCTTTGTGCAAGATGGTGACAAGGGGGAATAGGATGATGATTGATCTCATTAGAAGGCTCACTAATTGAATGTGACAAAATGGCCTATAACAAAATGCCCCGTAAAGCATAAAGTTAGAGACAATGACTAATGACTGAAGTTCATTACCTTGTGACAAGTAAGGATCAAGGAGAACTAGTGAGCTTCATCTATCACAATACATTTACAACATGACTATTTGTTTGTTTAGGGAGGCATACCCATACTAAGCTCATAATCTAATCATAACATGTACAATGATCAAAAGATGCATCCACAAATGCAACTGGTGGACCCATGACTAGATGAATGCTTATATGATCATGACCATCATACATTGTGATCTTTGTATAACCTTGAAATGGTAGCTCGGATGGCAAAAACTAGATCTGGGGTCTTCTATCTCAATCACACGCCCAACCAATGTACCAGTCTAACCATGTGAATCAATATGAGTCTAACCATGTAAATGTTTTAATCAATGTTATTAAAAAAATAAATTAAATTGTTAAATGTATAAAAGTTAAGATGCTGAATTTTTATATACCAGAAAAAATACATTTTAAGCAACAGATTATTATTTTTTCTGTAATTGTTTCACCCCATTCGAGCCAAAACTCCAAAACATAGACAACGCCATAAATTTTATCCTGCAAATCTGATCATTGTTTTAATTTTTGGAACTGGTGTAGACTGTGGTGTTAAGGGTCCGCAATATAGATTGTGACAGCTGTGAGAAGAGAGTGAGGAGGTCAGTCTCGTCCATGAAAGGTGAGCACTGAGTTTTCGGGGTGGTTCTTTAACTGGATTTGTTCACACTGTGCATCGCTTTTTAGTATTATATTAAATCATATTAAGATGTTCTCAGATATTACTAATAGTTATACAATAATTCTATCATAAATATAAAGCTTAATGGTGATTGAATCATCTCTTAGCACATGTGCGCAATTGGTGGATCTGGACAGAAAGGAAACTAGATACGTGGAGGTATACAAAGTGCTACAGAGGGTGAAGCGCACCGGTAAGCCTGTAGAGGTTTGGCCTTATGTAGCTTCCGAAATGGCATACCATCCCTACACTGCTAGTGTTTACGACAGGAAGGCTCCTCGCACATGAACCCTAATTGCACAGATGATCAGTACGAGAAATACACTTCCATGAACCCTAATCGCACAAATGAGTAGTACACTTCCATGTTCAGTGAAGACAATGTGAATTACTGCACCATCATGTACCTGCCGGTGCCACTGCCTATATAGTAAAAACTATTTATTGGGGCAGTGGCAGCAGAAGAGGCTCCCAGCTTTTTCTCAACACCCACCGTTCTCTGTGATTGGCAGTGTGGGGCGACTTCTCCATCTTTATAATTATATTTCTAATGGGTTGTCCAGGAGAAGGAGAACAGATCGTGAACATGGTTTGAAAATTATTATTCTTCATGAATATTTCCGCCACGCCAAAATATCAAAGCAGAAGAGAGGCCAGGCCATAAGCGACACAACGCGAACAAATAATGATCGTTTTGAGCTTCCTTGCCCTATTCCTTTATCTGTCAGTATACATACATTTTGTAATATGGCCCTCAGCTTTCTTAAAAATCCAAGGACTTGTAAAGTATAACGGTTTTTTCCACGATATATGTATAATGTACCCATAAGATCATTCATTTTTCGAAGGTTTCAACCATTTACTTTACGGAGGTAGACATACTATATCTTCTTTTATTTGGATATGTGGCTTTCAGAAGGAAATATATGTTTTTATATTTTAGTTATTAAACCCACTCAAATTATAATAAATATTAAATTTTTTAAATATTATAATAATCAAATCAAAATCAAATTATAGTAGTTGTATTTATATAATTAAATAGTTTAATAAATATTAGTGTATTTATATAAATTAAATAGTTTATAAATATTAGTTATTTATATAAATTAAATAGTTTATAAATATTAGTGTATTTATATTAATTAAATGATTTATAAATATTGATAAACATTAATTTATGAAAGGCTCAATATATTTATTAATATATATGACTTTGTTATATTTTTGAAAAAAACATAACATAAAATTAAATTCTAATATTATTTTAAATTATTATTATTTATTAATTATGTGATTAGATATATGCATTTTGGTATATGTTTTCCTAATTTTAATTTAATAATTAATAACTTTTCATTGAATATAAGCATTTAATATTTATAGAGTATTCTTAGCAGTGTACACAAATAAAACACTAAGAATTATTCTCAAAATAATTATGCAATTTTGTTTTTTAATTAAATTCATTACTGTTTTTTTTACATATGTGTTATTGATGAGTCATAGTATTGGCTTATGGTATTGTAACAAAGCTTATTGATAGACTAAGAATCTCCATAATAAAGTGAATGTGAATCTCCATGGTTAAAAATCTTTTCACATATTTAAAGTTATAATTTAGTTAATTCTTTTGAATTTTTTAAATTTAGCAACTTGATAAAGTAAGTATTTTGATATTTATAATGGCTTGATATCTATCATCATTTCCCAGCCATTTAATTTATACAGTTGGGCTAATTCAAAACATATATACATTTAATAAAAACATGTAAATTCTTAACCCTAGAGATTCACCCTTATTTTACCATGGAGATCCTTAACTTGTAAATAAACTTTGTTACAATGCCATGGGCCAATGTCATGGCTTACTAATAGCACATGTTAAAAAAAGGACATAACTACATTGTGACTGTTAGTAAAAATATTTTAGAATATTTGTAGAGATTAAATCTCAACCATCCACCTAATCATTATTAATAATTAAATTAAAATTCTAAAAATCATATTCTAAAATAAATAAGCCTAGAGATTAAATAAAAATTAAAAACATCTAAATCCATTTTTAAAAAAAAAAATCTTAAACCATATAAACAGCCATTAAACCTCTAGTTTTAAAATTAAATTTCAAAGTTTTTAAATTTCACCTCTCCAAATTATTAAATTACAAATCTCCTAAATTATTGGACAACTATCATGTTAATCTACATCCACAATGCTCCATCAAATTATCTTATTACCATTGTAACAATATCATTCCCTGAATTCCTAAACTACCGAATTATCTAAATGTTGAACTAAATCCTTTATATCTTTATTTCAATTTTGTTTTATTTTAAATTTTGCTTTAAAATTTTGTTTTAATTGTTTTTAAGTTTATTCCCTTTTTAAAATTTGTGTTACCTAATTTTTTTTTCTAACTGGTTTAAGAGTTATATATATATGATTATTTAAATTAATTTGGTATATCACTCATTACTTAAAACGTAATCACTCAATTAATAAAAGTTAAGCAAATATTATAAAATAAAGCAAATGTAAAAGTTGAATAAGTTAAATTGGGAGAGTGAAAAAGAAATTAATGAAAAGAAAAAATAAATAAAATAAGAAAGAAAATTAAGGAATGGGATATGAAGGGTCATACCTATTTCTTTTCCCTTTATTTTTAATTTCTCCTTAATTCCTTTTTTCTTTTATTCTCTATGGGAGTTTGACCAAAAGAGGAAGAGGAATAGAATTAGGAAAACAATGTAGCTAGAGATTGCTACAATGAATTCATTCAGCCACATTCAAAGTTGGTTTTCCCATTTGGCCATATGATAGCCCCATTGAAAGTTGGTTTTCCCATTTGGCCATATGATAGTCATACGAGGCTCTCTCTCTCTCTATTGAGTATTCCATTTCATTGTTGGGTGTTTTATTTGATGGTTAGATGTTCCCATGGTTTGTTGAGCATTTAAATCAGCCTCTCGTTGATTTACTCAGTTCTTGGCCATTTAAATTGTATGTTGAAGGGTTTCCTTAATTGTTGGATTAATTTTAATATCTACCTGAAATTTTTCTACACTCCTACAAACCATACACTGCAATTACAAATTACCTACTTGAATTCCACATTGGTCTAGTCAACTTCCTTGATTGAGTAAGATTTATTTTTGTTTGGTTGCTTTACCTCTTACAAGGTCAACTTCATAGCGGTGTGAGATTATTTTGAAGTTCAAATAATGAAGGAGCAATTATAGGTAGAATAATAAATAAAATTCTAGCATGAGTACGTTCCTTCTTCATAAGATGCAAGCAGGAGACTTGTGAGTTATTCCTCTAATAAAAATTAGACTAATTTATCGAAATGTGCATTAAAGAAACTACAGGCGTTTCATCTATTGATTGTAGGGAATAGATATGTTAAATACATGACCAATATCATGTTTGTTGAGACATGAAAGAAGGACAAGAATAATTCTCTATAATAGTAAAGTCAAAGGCACGGGAAGAAAAGGAATATCTCAAGTAATCTATACCATAGTGTTAGGAACCTCTTTCCACCATTGTAAATTGAGTGGCCACCAAGAAGAAAAGTGTTGGTAGCTTCACCCAAAAAACCACATAGCCAAGAGAAGAGTATTGAGAGTGAAGATAGAAGAGTTTCTTGCAACTCTAGTCCAAGGAGTAGAATATATTCGAGGAACTATCATAGTAGAGGAGGACAGTGACACAAATAAGATGGATAGTAGATTGATGCCAAGGGGAGCCACATTTAAATGGTTATTTTTTATTTTGTATCATAAAAATTTGTTCTTGAAGATGTTATAGAAATTAGTGCACATAGGTCAATGACCTTGGAGGAGTTATTAAGAACTCCATGGTATGCTTGCAAGCATAGAGATTTATTTCCATGCTAAGAAGAAACTAATCCTAGAAAGAGAAGGCAAGTTACACTTCCTTTCTTGGGATTGATATGTCATGGCAGTGCTAGGGTCACACTAAACAAGACTGACATTGGACTTGATCAACTTTTCACCAACCTTCTTTGGGTGGTATGTAAGGAGTTCATCATCATTGTTGATTATCCTTATGCTGGAATGGATTTTTGTGATGATCCCGAGCTCAAGTTGCCTAAGGGAAAGAAATGGGATGCTTCAGGTAAGATACTTCGACCATTAAGTTCTTTTAAGTTTTAGTATTTTTTTTGTGTTTTTTTATGTTCTCAAGACTAAAATATTCGATGTTTTTTTACAGACATTGGACCTGTTCAACTAGTCATTGCTACATATCTTTGTCACCCAGAGAGACTGACAGGGGAGGACGTAGAGAGACCAGTACAGGTCGTTGCAGTAGGATAGGATGTGCTACAAGAACCAGATGTAGAAGAGATCCTATCAGAGGTAGAACGCCACATGGAGGGACTGAAAAATGGGATATATGAGACCATGGTCGATCAGCTTCCATTTCAATTTTAGCAACACACAATCAGAGTGCCTAGTTGTATTGGTCGATTACTGCACAAAATAGCTCGTGTAGTGTCGTTTTATCATGAGCACCATTGATTTGTCTATTTAAATTTTTTGCAGGTAGTTTTTATATGGACGACGTAGCCATATTTGTCTCAGGGCACATATTTTTCAATGTTTCCTAGTTCCTATTATGCTTTCAATATGAAGTGATTTGAATAGAAAGTTATTTACATTCTTTACAAATGTCGATCCAAAACAAAATTAGTTAGGGGATCTGCTAATGTGTTCATATTTTTAGGAATATGTTCATATCATATGAAATTAAAATGTATTTCTGGAAGATGCACTCTCAAAACCATGTAAAGGATGGCGGGATATCTCATTGAATATATGTTCACGAGTTGTAGTACTATGAGCTGTGAATCAAGCCTAATAACTATACGACAAATACCATGTGAAATAGCATCAAAAAGTAGCTCAACTACTATGTTATGCTCAACGATTTTGTTATTCAAGCGACCATTGAAAATTTCTTACATACTCACTAGCTCGTCATTTGGAGCAAACATAGCCCACAATGCGAAGGATAGGTTCCGAGCACTATGACCAGCACCATCGAAATAACTGATATACGGTTCGAAAGAGGTTAACACCTGCAATCCAAACATAGATAGAATCAACATAAACTATTGGAAACTATAAAAAACACACTCAACAAACTTTGTTCCTAATAGAGGAGGAGGATATAGCAAAAACAACATTCAAAACTCATTATGGACATTTACGAGTTCGTAGTTCTGCCTTTTGGATTGACTAATGCCCCAACAACCTTCAAGTGTCTCATGAATAGTATATTTCATCAATACTTAGACAAGTGTATTAATCTTTATTGATGACATACTGATCTACTCTCACAGCATAGAAGAACATAAGGAACATCTCAGTATTGTTCTACAAGTCCTAAGAGAGCACCAGCTGTATGCCAAATACAATAAGTGTGATTTGTTTAAGGAATAAATCCAGTACCTGGGACATGTCATCACCAATAATGGAATCGCAGTAGACCCAAAGAAAATAAGAACTATCATGGAATGGATGGTACCAAAAGATTTAGCTGACATAATGTCATTTATGGGTCTAGCCGGATATTATAGAAGATTTTTGGAAGGCTTTCTAGACTGGCATATCCTATTACCTCTCTGCTGAAGAAAGGGAAAGCCTTTAGATGGGCCCTCCACTGTCAAAGGAGCTTTGATCAGCTCAAACATTTGCTTACCACCGCACCCATTTTGAGCATTGTTGATCCCAATAAAGAGTACATGGTTTGTACGGATGCTAGCAAGGAGGGTGTATGTGGCATATTAATGCAAGAAGATAGGGTTGTTTCCTATGAGTCAAGAAAGCTTAAAGAGTATGAACAAAAGTATTCGGTATATGATTTAAAACTGATAGTGGTGCTTCACGCCTTAAAGATGTGGCAACATTACTTAATGGGTAAGAAATTTCTTTTAATGAATGATCATCATAGTCTAACAAACTACTTCAGACAGCCCACTTTAAATTTTAGACAAGCCCATTGGGTAGACTTCCTAAGTGAAATCGATTTTGAAATAAAATATTTGAACGATAAAGAAAATCGGGTTGCGGGCACCTTGATCCGCAAGGTAAATTGTTTATATGAAATTTCTTTCGTTGAATCACGAACAACATTTTATAAGTAGATTCGTGAAATAGACATTCAAGATTTGGTATACAAACAATTATGGCAGCAAGAAAAAATTCCAAACAGCCATGAACAACAATTAGGATATTGAGGTAAATTCAGAAGAATTGCTTATTTATAGGAAAAGGTAATGCGTGCCTAACCAGATATATCTTAAGAATTTAATTTTAGATGAATATCATAATATTCCTTATGCAAGCCACCCCAGATACCAGAAAATGATTTCTACCCTGAGAAAGGAATTTTTCTGGCCTGGTATGAAGAAGGAGGTAGCAGAATATTTAGCTAGATGCCTAGAGTGCCAACAAATAAAAGTTGAACACCAACACCCAGTAGGATTACTTCACCCTCTGCCTATTCCAGAATGGAAATGAGAAAACATATCTATCGATTTCATTACCGAACTGCTTAAGTCAAGAAAGAAAAATGACTCCATCATGGTGGTAGTGGACAAATTGAGCAAATTTACCCATTTCATACCAGTTCAGTCAACTTATAAAGCAGTGTAGATTGCTAACATTTTTATGCAAAACATTTTTAATTTGCGTGGAATACCCAAAATCATCATTTCTGACCATGATGTGGAATTCACATCGATCTTTTAGAAGGCCAGTTTTGAAGGTTTGGGTACATAATTACACTTCGGTACCACTTATCATCCACAAATGGATGGACAAACGGAGCCACTAAATCAAGTAGTTCAAGACATGTTGCGAACTTATGTAATGCAACAACCATAAAAATGGGAGGACTACCTGCACTTGGTAGTATTCGCTTATAACAATAGGTACCATACATCATTACAAATGAGTCCTTTTGAAGTGTTATACAGACATAAGTGTAGAACAACCTTGAGTTTGAGTGGTCTAGAAGACAAATTGATGTTAGGACTAGATATGTTATAAGAAATGGAGAGGATGGTGATAAAGGTACGAGCTAATTTGGAAGACGCTCAGGACTGGCAAAAGAACTTTGCTGATCAGAAAAGAAGCTTCCAGGAATTCCAAGTAGGATATCATGTGTACATTCGAGTAAGAGCGAAGAAGAGCACCTTGAAATGGACCAAATTTGCTAAGCTAGCACCCCAATTTTGCAGGCCTTTCCAAATTTTAGCTCGAATCGGATCAGTAGCGTACCAGTTGGCCTTACCCATCCACATTCATGTGCACAATGTCTTTCATATTTCTCTACTTAAGAAGCACATTTATGATCCTAAACACGTAATAAATTGGCAAGACATTCACTCAAAAGTTTAAGAAACTTCTCTTTTAATAGATATTTATTAAGCAAGCTAATTGATGACTTGAAATGTTTTGTTGATATGTGTAGGTCAAACCGGAAGGTGAGTTCTTGGTCGAACCTCTAGGTATACTAAATCAGAGAAAAATAATGTTGCGGAAACGAGTTATCACCCAGGTTAAATTGCAATGGCAGCACTATGGGCCAGAGGAGGCCAGCTGGGAAGATGAGCAGGTTATGAAGGAGACCTTTCCGAATTTGTTTTTAGAGAGAAAACAAAGTATTTATTTTATTAGTTATAAGAAATTGTTTCTGGAATTTAATTATTTTTTAAAATAAAGCAACAATTATCAGTAAATGATATTTTTACTTATTAATCAATTGTGAGAAATAGTTACGTATTCCTAACTGATTTCTTCAAGAAGATCTAGAGGATAAGGGCATCTGAGATCAGGGAAATGAAAAGCAAGAGGAGAAATATGTGTTGAAGGGTTAGGCAGTTTTTATGTGGCTATGTCTGGTTAGGACCAGAGAGGAGTGAGACTATGAGTTCTCCTAGAAAGAGGTTCTTCTACCTAGGAACAACTCGAGGGGGCACTATTTGGCGTAATAGTCTCAAGGTTGGGAGGAAAAGAAACTAGAGGCAAGGTCTAGCTATGGACTGACATAGAAAAGTATCTGGGAAACAACGGTCTAGATAAGTGAAAGAAATCTTATGTTTAATTGCTAGACATTTATCCTATGTATTGATATATATTCTTATGTTTAAATTCCTAAATCTTTATCCTGTGTATTGTTACAATCTATCCAACTAAAAATTCACATAAATTAGGAAATTGTTTAGATAATTGACTGTGATATCACAAGAAGATCCTAATAGACATTATGTGCATAGGTAAGTAAATATTCAGTGCGGTTAAGGACCTAGACCATAGCCAATGTACTAGAATCCTTTTCTAGAAAGACTAAAAAAAGATTGAAAAAAAGGAAGGCATTATTAATTCTCGGTAAAAAAATGAGTGAAGTAGCATCTAGGACAATAGATGCCTCATTAATAAATATTGCCATACAAATAAACTTGTTAACAAAGAAATACAAGCTTACTGGTAGAAATGGCCAAGGTGGTTGATTAAACCCCCTATATCTCTCATAATAAATATAAGTATAAACCAAAACAAAAAAGGGAAAGCCCAAGTACAGGTGTTTCCAAAGCCTGAGTTATCTGAGGGATACTCAGGTACCTTTTTCCTTTAGCTCGAATACAAGTAAATAGTGAGATTTTAATAAAGGAAATGAATTGATACAAATTGCTAACATAATCTAGCATCAATATAAATAAATGATAAAGTATACAAGAGAACAAATGCGTTCAAGAAATGGAAGCAATTTTTATGATAGAAGGCTCCGAGGAATCACCCTCTTGTTTACAAACACTAACTATTGCAAGAGGGAAACTAACATTCCAGAAGAATGCAAGACGCATAATCAGAATAGAAAAATGGCAACAGCGATATAAATCCATTTACACGATAGTTTAAGCTAAATAATATTAAACCATGTAGAGTTGCAGTGGTAAGAGCATTGCCTCTAGAACCAATATAGAAGTAAACTGAATAAGATAATAAGATAGATTTGCGTTAATCATGAATTTATAACAATGTCAAGTCAAGCAAGGAAATTCAGGGTTTGAATGCCCCAAACCCTTGACAAAACCTTTCAATACCAAATCGTCTATTTGTAACAACCCAATTTTAAAATATACAAATAATTATATCAATTATGTGATTTATACTCAACACATAATTAATCAACTATTTAACATAGAATTTCATAAATATGAGTAGAGACGACTTACCTGTGGATATGATATTCCTTATTTGTGATTTCGGAGTTGAATAGTATTTGAATCTCGATAACCACAACAAAGTTTTGGGGATGATTCTCCACCCAACGGTAGGTTCAATTGCACAAAAACTTGCTATAACTAGCCACCCCTGAGCCCTCAATCAACGTACTACTGCCAGGGAATCCTTTGTCTCCCAACACTTTTCTCCCAAGAGAATGGATGATAGAATCATGGAATGATATCTCATCTTCCTCACCGTATATGAAATAGAGCAAACATTGGAAGGGGAACCGCATGCACACACTCCATGTGTTAACATGCAACTTTTATTTCTTTATTTTAAGTTTAACTTAATTTAGTAATTCTCTTAATGGAATTATTTCTTATTTTATTCGTTTTTACTTTTTGATAACTTTACTTATTTTTACTATTTTTATAGTTCTCTTAATTTAACTCTTTCTTATTTTATTGTACTTTTTGTTAACTTTACTCAATTTGACTATTTTTATAGTTTATTTTTATTTATATTTA
>APFE031424234.1:1182-36160 GCA_000404065.3 Pinus taeda | reverse complement strand
CTGTTTTTTTTTTTTTTTAATGTTGTTTCTTTTTTTATTTCTCTTATATTTTGTGTCAGGTATTTCTTCATTAAAACTGTAACCCATCTTTAGCATCAATATAATGAACAGCTAATTCATTCTTTGCGTGCTTGCATTTTATGCTTGTGCATTTTGTTATTCCTTTTTTGAAAGAACAGCATTTGTGTGCACTTTTGTTGTTTCTGCTGTTCCTTTTCTAAAGGGACATAATTTTCGTTTTTCTGTTCTTTTTTCAAAAGAATAACACCTTTTGTGTCAGTCATTCTTTTTCCACGGATCATTTTGCTGTTCATTTTTCACGGTTCATTTTGTTGTTCCTTTTCCAAAGGAACAACAGTTGCGTTTTTGCTGTTCCTTTTCCAAAGGAACGACACTTTTCATTTTTTTTGTTCCTTTTCCAAAGGAACGGCACTTGTGTTTTTGCTGTTCCTTTTCCAAAGGAACGACACTTTTCATTTTTGTTGTTCATTTTCCAAAGGAACGACACTTGCATTTTTGTTGTTCATTTTCCAAATGAATGACACTTTTCATTTTTGTTGTTCCTTTTCCAAAGGAACGACACTTGCCTTTTTGCTGTTCCTTTTCCAAAGGAATGACACTTTTCATTTTTGCTTTTCATTTTCCAAAGGAATGACACTTGCGCTTTTGTTGTTCCTTTTCCAAAGGAACGACACTTTTCATTTTTGCTATTCCTTTTCCAAATGAATGACACTTTTCATTTTTGTTGTTCCTTTTTTAAAGAAACGGTACTTGCATTTTTGTTGTTCCTTTTCTAAAGGAACAACACTTTTAGTTTTTGTTGTTCCTTTTTCCAAAGGAATGGCATTTGCGTTTTCACACTTTTTCGTGTGTACTTTTGCTTTTGGGTGTGCATTTCTTTTGTTGCTCCGTACAAAGAACAACACTTTTTTTAGTGTTTTTACTGTTCCTTTTTCCAAAGGAACGACATTTGCATTTTCACACTTTTTGTGTGTATTTTTGCTTTTTGGTGTTCATTTCCTTTGTTGTTCCCTACAAGGAATAACACTTTTTTGAGTGTTTTTGTTGTTCCTTCAAAACAACAATAGTTTGGGATTATTTTCGAGAGCAACCCTTCCTTCCTCCTGTGGGATTATTCCTAGTTCATCTCAACCACATTTTCCTGATTCTCTTTCATGGCATGAAGTACACTACTTTTATGAGGACAAGAATTATGGATTCTTTTGAAGTGAGTTATTATCATTCACGTTATGATTTTTAACATGACAGCTCCTTGATGATAGATTTTTTCCAAAAAGGACACAATTATTTATATACTACTTTACTGCATTGTTTTATGTTGAACATGATATTGATTGATCATCTTAATACCATGCTTGTTCCACCCTTCTTGGTTATAATCTTCTCTGTCTGTAATAAATGAGGTTATGGGTATATTTTTTTCTATTGACATGTTCAACTTCTTCCACCATCCCTACTCTTAAGGAGTACTGAGCCTCCCTCTTTTTATCATAAAAATGTGTAATATCAAAAAAAATTTGTTTGCAGATGGAGGATAGGGGGTCTCATTACGAGCCAGCCTACCATGTTCATAATGCTGTAACAAAGTGACATTCCCATTATGGCCACCACACCAGGGTTATGATCCATTAGATAGCCAAATTATCCTTGGAACAGGAGGTCTCATCACGAGCCAACCTGATCACTTTTGCTACCTCCTAGTGAATGGCAGTGTGGTTATCTGGTTACCACGCCAGCACACTGATCTCTTCTGTAGAACAGCACTAGAATTCTCCATTTATAAATTGAGGATCCTGGCTCATATGGGTTAAAAAGCAACCTTGTCGAGGCTATGGACGCCTACTGGTAGCAGAGGTTCTGCTTATGGTATTAAAGTTATATTTTATCATCAATTATCATTATAATACCCTTTTCTTATTTTTTCTTTTTATCGGAGAAGTTATTTCCTTAATTTTTCTCCCTATTTTGAACCTTTACGCATGAGAAATTGTTTTCTGATCAATCACATCATTTTTCAGCTAGAATACTGTCAGTAAAGCATCTTTTTGGCATTTTGTCGTTCTTTTTTTTCATAACTTATCATCAATCCAAAGCATCCTATCTCTTCTTCATAACTATCTTTATACACTCTGCTCTCATTGTAACCATAACTCTCATTGTCCTATCATTGATATGTGTACTTTGCTTTATTTAATGCAATATTGTTCATTCCCTTGCCTTGCTCTCAGCACAACACCTTTCATATGTTGTATGGTCATGGAATCCATTTTCCAATTGGATGGGGGAATGTATGCATTATGGGCTAGCATGCGATATGATTACTGCACTCTACCATAACTTGTTGATTTGATAAAATATTAATATTGCATGTATACAAAAGTTTTTCTGATTGAAAATTTTGCATGATCTTAATCTATTACTATTCAAAACTAACACTATGGATTCAAGAACATTGTATGCAAAATAATGATTTGTTTACAGGAAAACAACAGGTATGGGCAGAATTATATTGGCAGCATGACCACAATATTGCAACTAACCAAAGCGGCTCGAGCAACTTGCAACATGAACAATTCTTCAGACATGATATGCTTGCCTGGATTCCACCTTTTGCATCACTTTCAGCACCAACTCTGCCTACATCAGCTTCAACAAATGCCAGTACATATATGTCATTCCACATTTCTTTTGAGTAAACTGAGGTAAAATAGCATTAAATTTTCTGATCTATTAGCGAATTTTAGGAGAATTTTAATTGAAATCCATCTGAGCATTATTTTTCATCGTTCAATCCACATCTGTATCCACTTCCCATTTTCAGCAGGGCATATTTTTTTTTTTCATCTTTCAGTTTGGGGGAGTGTTTCTTTCATTTCATTTCTTTCTAGACCATTGTCATTCATATTCTTTACATCCATTGCTTTCTTATCATTCTCAAACCTCCCTTATTCATGTTGTTTTACACCAATCATACCATTCAAAAAACCCAATGAATCCTCAATTCTTTGCGTAGCACCAACCTCATTTTTTTTTTTTTTTTTGGCATTGCATGAGGGCATGCTAATTTTTCAGAGGGGGAGGAATTGCTACGCATGATGAATGTTTTCTACTTTCTTCCTCATTTAAGGCATACAATTTTATTTTTACACAGTGCAGAACTTGATTTCCATAATATTTGTAAAACTATGAACTCAATTCTTGTGATTTCTGGATAACACAAACGTATCATTAAAATATACATACCCAGACAATTTCAAGTTATATTGGTTCATAAAATTTCGGAGATCATGCACTGTCACCTACATCCATTTTGTTTATATCTCATGTCTGTGCATCAAAATGATCTGATTTTTGGATCATAGCATTAATATAGTTGAAATCTACTTGCACAATTTCAACAAAATCTGGTTTGTAGTTTTTGGGAAAATGGTTATTGAAGGTTGCTATCATTTATATCATATTTTGCTGCAACTTCATTGTTATGCCTTCATCAAGATTGCTAAAATTGAATATTCATTAGTTAAGGAAAAATTCATTTGTTCTATCCATTTTATGAGCTAGGATGAACAAATTTTTTATTGCTTGGTTAACACATGGGTTTTGTCTTTGGGTTGCATGAGGACATGCAACATATTCAGTTTTTATTGCATGAGGACATGCAATATATTCAGTGTGGGGATATGTTGGGCTGTGAATACGACCACTTTGTAACACTTATTTCATCCATTTTCACTCTTCTTTGTCAAGTCATTTATTATAATTTATTATTTAAATCCATTTTATAAATGATTTATGCTCTTATGGATGAATATTATTTATCTTCCTTTATTTCTAATAAATTGATGATTATGCATGATTTTATCCATGATAGTTTTAATAAATTGGTTATTCACCATTTTTAGCCTCCAAGGTAATTTCCGAATTGAAGATTTGATCATTAAAAGTGCGAACTCTGAAATTCGCTAGAATAAGGAGCGACAGTTTTGCGGTTGAGATTTTGAGCAAATGAAGACGAATCTGGAAAATCTGGAACATGGGTTTTGTCCAGAACGGACCCAATTAACTCTATTTGAGAATGGTTTGCCCAAATTCGACTTATATTGAGAGAAACATAGGGTTCTTTGAGCACGCTTTTCTCAGATTTGTTGTTGCAGTCGTCCTCCAAATCTCAGCTACAAAGACCAAATTTGCCTTGCTCTTGTTAAAAGTTGAATGGGAATATATTTTCTTGTTGATCAATTGGTTAGAATCAATCCAATTTTGTAATAGAAATCATGTTGTAATTATCTTTGTTGTAACTTTTCTATGATCTCTCTCTATTTAAATGAGAACAGAGATTAGAGAAGGGGATGATTAATTTAGAGAGGGATGATGAATTTAAAGATGGAGAATTGAGGATTCAGACTTAGAGATTCAAGAATGATGATGGATTATTCATGATAGGATAGGGATTGTTGCATTGCAATTGTAATCTTCAAAGCTTCAGCTGTTGTAATGATTTCACAATTTGATGATGAATAAATAAAAGAGTTGATGTTCATCCTTCTCGTCTAAAGTAGCCCAACAGCATCCGCTGGCGACTAAGGGCCCAGCCTTTGGTGGATTGTGCTGCTGTTGTATATTATATCTATAGTTCATGCGTGGTTTTCATTATCAGTTTTGTTCGGTAATCTGATGTGTTTTATTATTTTACATCATGGTTCTGTTATATCTTATTTATGTTCAATTGAGTAATATCGTTCTCTATGACAGAAATGTCGTATTGATTCATCTTGACTTGGTAACGCATTGTTGTTCTTTTAATCATTGATATAACGTTGATGATCCTTACAGAATGTATTGTTGTTCAATTACAGTGTATCTTTGTTGTAACACTTATTAATTGGTATTACTGAATTCATCTTAGAGATTATATTTCCTTGCAATTGTTGAATCTATTGACGTTGTTGTTCCATTACAAAATACAGTCGTATTATTTATAACTAAGACTGATAATTGGATTACCAGATCAGATTACTATTAAGGTGTGTCGTGTGTTAAGTTATTATGCATTTGTATTTGGCTTTCAAGCGTTGTTCCATATTCTATCATTAATCAGTGATGTTCTATTTACCATGTGCTATTCGATTCATCTTCAAAGATAAGGGATTGCCATTTGATTTCTGTAGAACATGGGTGTTGCATTTATTCTTGTAGACTAAGGTGTTATTGCTTATTGAATTCAGTTGTTGTTACATTTCCTAGCTGTTGTTCCATTTCCTGTTATTCGCATGATCTTTGCTTTGGTGTGAAGAACGATCTGAAACTGTAGTGGGCATTGACATTTGTTGTCTAGTTCCCAGATTGATGATCTGTTCCTTGATTATCTTTAGCTACATTAGTTTACAAAGGGATGAGTTATTGTTACTGTACCCTTGACTAATCATTTGATGTAGTTTTCTGAATGCATGATTTAAGTCTTAACGTGCTTTGTTGTAAGTAGATCTCATTTTGAGCATCCATTTACTCTTGTATTTTTAGCACTGTACTACATCTTTCATAACATTACTCTTGAGTAAATAGCCGCCTCAGACTGAGTACACTCTTGAAATAAAAAGTCGTCCCTGGGTTGACAATTAATGTGAAGGTAATTAGGAGTTAAAAGACCATTTTTATCACTCAACATCAAGTGCTACAGATCACGCTATATGACAGGGGTAGTACTCATCCCAATATTTAAAAGTTCTAACTAAGGAGGATCGATTGTGCCCTTAGTCGTATTACCCGATTACCCTAGGTATAAGCGAGTAATCTCCCTAAGTGTTGTTCTCAATGTATTTTAGTAGCAAGATGACCAACAACTTATCTAAGGTTGGTTTCACAATAATCTTCAGGGGCTTTCAATATACCAGAGGTACGTGGAATTGCAGTGCATGTACAAGTTATTTTTGATGCACTACTACTCAAAGGGGCGCCAACAAGTGTTATAAGGGAGTCCAACAGAAGTGACCACCTATTGTAATTCCTACCTATATGCTTCCCCAACTATAGATCGATGCGCATGATGATATATCTATGTAGTTTAAAGATGCCAAAACATGTCTCTAACCTAAAAAAATTGCTAAAATTGGTGGTGTGGCTAGCCCAGGAAAGTGCTCTAATACCACTTGTAGTATGCTTGACTTGAAAAAAATATCAGAAGCGTGAAATATACCATATATGCCATAGAAAATAACATATTGAGATGAGAACAATGGAAATATTTATTAATATCTGCAGCAATATTTTTTACTTGCCTCTTCGAGGGAGCAACCTCTAGTAGAGCATAGCTCAATTACACAACATAAGACAAGACTTCCCTTACTATCTTTAACAATATATAGTTTCATGAGACCCAAAACCCTAACTACTCATGGTCCCTTGCATAATGCGGGTTAACCACTTTATTTATTAGATATGAACCATTATAACTAATTGTGGTCCCATTTTTATAAGCAGGTCAACCACTTACAATGTTTATATTTTTATTTATTAAACTAATTAATCATGACTTTTACAAGGCTTCTTGGACTTGGTTAGGTCCAGAACCTAACACCAACCATTTCATGATTTCCCCAATCTTGGTCATATCTATATTTACCTCTCCTCCACCTAACACATGCCCCAGATACACCAAAGCTTGTTGTGCAAACTCACACTTCTTTAGATTTTCTAACAACTTGTTCTTATTTAATGTCTCTAGCACCTACATCAAATGTGAGATGTGCTTGTCCTAGGTAGCACTATATACCAATATATCATCCAATTATAAAATAACAAATGAATATATAAAATAGCACAATATATTGTTCATTAACCTCATAAATGTAGTTGGTGCATTGCATAGGTCAAACAACATGACTAGCCACTCATACATACCTTTATTGGTTTCAAAGGCCATATTTTAGGTATCTTGTTATCTAAATCAAACATGGTGGTATCCATACTTTAAGTCCAACTTGGTGAAATGTTTCGCTTGCTTGAACTGATCCAACATATCATCTATCCTAGGCAGGGGGGTACTTGTTCTTAAGCATAATTTTGTTGAATACCCTGTAATCTATACACATCCACCAAGTCCCATTTTTCTTTGGCACAATTATGATGGGTGACCCACACGGTGACATACTCAGTTGAAGGACACCTTGTTATAGTAGATGTTGCATATGCTTTGACACCTTCCTTATATAACTAGTTGCCTATACAACCCACTATTTGGCAATGGAGAGTCTAGAAATAGCTGGATCTCAAGCTCCACTTCCTTCTTCGGTGGTAGCCCTTTAGGATCATAAAACTCATCCGTATATGTTTGTAGCAACTCTTCTAGTTGTTTCTTAAGTTTCCTAGTACACCCCTCTAGGGAGGCCTTTGCTCTTACTAACTCTTCCACAAACTAATTTTCTCTTAAAAATAGTAAAACATACTTCTTACTAGCACTGATTAGTTTATTGGCTTGGTTGGCACTTACAAATGAAATTTTGGACTTTCTCGTGTGCATTTGATGGTGAAAATTTTTCCATAATTGATGAGGTGGTATTGGTTGGCTCTCTACATGAAAATTACATCTCGCATGTACATATAGGTACTTCCAAACACCACTCCACATACATCAAGAAAAACCACCTCTAGTTCTACTCCATCAATAACATCAACACTAATGGAAAATCTAATTTCACATTATTTAGTTACCTTTATTTTTGCATCCTTATTTACCCATCCCAATGGATATGGGCTTGGATGATCATGAATTTACAATCCCAATTTGTTGACCAATTCTACTACAAGGAGATTTTCCCATGATCTTGAGTCAAACAAAGCATCGATCTTTGTCTTCTTGACCTGCATATTTATATAGAAGAGTCTAGTCTTTTCATTGTATTGTTGTTGCTGAGGCTACTTGGATTCACCTCCTTCTACACTAATGTATAGAAAATAGTCTCATCCATGTTCCTTTCAACCTATTTTCTCAAATTAGTTTCCATGATATTTGTCTTCTTATTATCTGTCTTTTTGTTCTTTGGGTTAAGCTCTAGATGAAACTTCCAACACTTATCCTTTGTATGATTGTCATTGTTACAATTGTTGTAGTGATTTTTATTTTTTTCACTAGTTTATTGCGGCTATTTTATTTTTATATTGTCTTCTTTCAAATTTTTATGACCCTCCTTAGAAGTGTCTCGGTTCTCCTTTTGTGTTGATCCACTTGATTTCTCTTTGTTCTTTCGTATGTTCTCCAGGAAGTATGCCTATATACAGGCCTCATCCACCGATTTGGACTTGAAAAACATCACCCACTTCGACAAATGGTTGTGTAGACCCCCCAAATACTTGAGGAGCACATTTGGGTTCTTTGGTTTAGAAATTAATGTGTAGATTCGGAACTGCTCATGAAATTTACTAAATCACAAGACTCGAAGCTACTCTAATGATATGCGGAAGTTAATTCACCATATATAACACAAATCATAGAAATGCAAAAGGAAACATCACATATGCACAGAGATTTATCTAGGGGAAAAAATGCTTAAAACCCCTTCCTATATGTATTGTGTTAATTAGGGAATAGAGATGAAATACATATGTTTGCTCAAGCTTGAGCACAAAATACAAGTGTACAGTCTATCCCTCTTCCTGACTAACTGAATCTAGAGAATACTTAGCCAACTTTGAAGCCCTCCAAATTCCTATTTCCTTGAGGAAATTATCCCCTATTATTTAGGAAAATCCCAGTATTGAATTGGGCAATTCCTTTAGGCCCTTCCTCTAACTGCATGCACCACTTGTACACATGGAAATATGCTACAACTAATAGTACACTGCCTTTGAATATCCATCTCAACTGGGTAACTCGAATTCTCTACATGAAACAATTATTTTGGGTTGATTGATCAGTTAGCTAGTTAATCAATGAGTGTGGTTGAAGTTCCACTTCCACAACTTGACCTCCACTAGTTCCTCTAACAGTTTGAACTATTTTAACTAGAAATAACTCAAATCATCTGAAATAGACTACTAAAGATTAGTAATCAATCATACTGAACTGATCTCAAGATTCCCCAGGTTGAATTAACTGAGTTAACTGAGTGACAAGTTCCATTTCACTTCAGTTAACTACCTCCAAGATTTCTATTGAAACAAAATTTCAAATTTTCTCTAGTTTGACCAAGGAAAAGTTAAACTAAGATTTTCTTGTTGCGATTTCAACACTCCCTTTTAGCAAGAAAGGGATTATCAACCACCCCTATCCTGCACCCGTGGAACTCGAAATTCCCTCTTGAGAAGGCCTTTGTCAAAATATCAACATCTTGTTCCTCTATCGGAATGTACTACAACAACATAATCTGACTCTGCACACAATCTCGTAAATGGTGATATTGAATATCAATATGCTTCGATTAATTGTGAAAAAAGGATTTTCAGAGAGTTTGATGCAACTCTGATTATCATAGTAAATCATAGTTGGATCCATCATCTAACTAAACAAGCCAACAAGTATCTTTCTCATCCATATCACCTCACATGTTGCTTGACTTGCAACCATGTATTCTTCTTATGCCAAGCTAAGCGGCACAAATATTTTCTTCCTGTTGTACCAAGAAACGGTCACAGACCCAACACTGAAAATTCCACCTAATGTAATCTTCTGATATGATGGACTCCCCACCAAATTTGCATCTTTGAAACCACACAGCTTCATTCTGTCTGTCCATCTATACCAAATTCTAAACTAGGTAGTGCATATGAGGTACCGTAGAACATGCTTAGCTACCCTCTAAAACATTTTGGTAAGCCTAACCATAGCTTATATCAATTGGTTTACTGCATACCACATATATGGTCATTTGTTCACAAGATACATGAGTGAACCTACCAACTACCGGTAAATAGTCAAATCCACTTCCTCACCTGAAGTAGCATCATCCTTCCTCCAATTAGTCTCTAGATGAGTCTCCATGGGTTTGCACCTGTCCATGTGGAAATTTTGAAGTATCTCTTTGGCATTCTTTCCTTGAGAGACAAACGATTACCCATCACCTTGCAATACTTCCAATCTGAGGAAGAGGTGCATAAGACCCATGACCATCATTTCAAACTCTCTTGAAAGGTCCTCCTTAAAATAATTGATTAGTTTCCCATCACCAGTCAAAATGAAGTCATAAACATATAAAACAATAATAAACAATTTATCTTCTACCAAAATATGATAGAGGTTTGCATCCTCTTCACTTTTGGTGAATCCCAAACCACTGAGATATCTATCGATCCTGGTGTACCAAGCACAGGGTGCTTGCTTGAGACCATACAAATCTCGCTTGATTATGCACACATGAGACTCTCAATAAAAATTCTTGAAGCCTTATAGTTGCTCGATGTATACCTCCTCCTCAATAACTTCATTGAGGAATTCTATTTTCACATCCATCTAGTGGATCTTCCTCCCCATCGATGCAGCCAAAGTAAGGATTGATCTAATGGATGAGTACCTTGCTATAGGAGAAAAGTTCTCCTCATAGTCAATCCTCTCAACCTGAGATTACCCCTTGGCCACAAATATGGACTTGTAATTTTCTATGCTTTTATCTTTTGCATGATTCAACTTGAAGATCCATCTCAAACCCATAACTGATTTGTTTGTTACTCTTGGGACCACTTCCCAAACACTATTGTTTACAATGGATTCATACTCCACCATTGCATCAACCCATATAGGCTTGTCTACTTCTTCCTCGAAAGAGGATGGCTTCATTCTACTAGCTTAGTCATTAGATCCATGTAGCCAATGTACCGATCTGGTGACCTCCTCTACTTGCGTTGATTTGAAGGAGCACCCACAATCTCCCTCACATCCTACACATGTCTCTCAACTTCCCTGATCCTTTTCATGCCTTCTCTAGATGGTTCTGCTTGAGTGGTTGTCTCCACTCTCTGCTCCTCAACTTGTGGTTGTTCCACAACATCCTAAGGCTCCTCCTTTGGTGGGATCTGAGGCTCCCTCTCTAAAGAGCACAACATGGCTTTGTCTTCATCAAATTTTACATCCCTTCACACAACTGTCATTCAAAGGGATGAAAACTATACATGGTAGTTTTGGGGAGTTTTTTTGTAACCTAAAAACACCCTCAATTTTGTTGTCATCTCTAGCTTCTTCTTTGATTCTTTGGATTTCTTTACTAAAGAGAGGCTCCAAAAATCCTAAAGTGTGACACATCCAACTTCCTTCCCAAGAAATCATCTTCCAGTGTAATCATGCCAAGAATTCGATGAGGACACATGTTCTGCAAATAGATTGTCTTGTTTCATGCTTTAGCCCACAAGTGCAAAGGTAAGCTTTGGTCATGAAACATCACCCTTACTGCTCCCAAAATGTTGGTTTTCTTCCTCTTAGCCACCCCATTCTACTATGGGTTGTAGGGTGTTGTCAACTCTCGTTGAATACCATTTTTTCACATAAAATTTTAAACTAATTCGACACGTACTCATCTCCATTATCACTCTTGAGAGCCTTCACCTTCTTGCACATTTCTTTCTTGACCAGTGCTTTGAATTCTATGAAATTGGATAAATTCTCATCCTTCTTCTGCATGGAGAAGATCCAACACTTCTGCGAGAAGTCATCAATAAAAATGACAAATAGTTGTGCTTGATATTGAATGTCGTTGGGAAAGGTCTACAAACATCAGAGTGGATCCTTTCAAGTTTTGCATGTGCTTTGTTGTCTCAATCATGGAAAGTATATTTTGTGTATTTCCCTGAGGTACACCCTTTACATATATCCTACTGCTCCAGTGCTCCTTTGGGGAGGCATGTGGTTATATTCAGCATGATATTCAAAGTTCCATGATGCAAATGGCCAAGTCTTTTGTGCCAAATTTCATGAACATCACGACTCTGCACCTTCTTCACCTTTGTGCTCAATGTATCACAATCCTCCACATCTAGCTTATAGAGGTTCTTCACACGAACCCCAATCTGCTTCACCTATCATGTGGCTATGAGTCTTAGGAATTCCTTTCCTTTGCTAAATATCACATCATAACCATGGTCTTCTAAGACTGCAATAGAGCCAAGATTCTTCTTTAGACCCAGAACAAAAATCACATCCTTGAGTCTAAGAGGGAATCATGACTCCCTCTAAAAGGTGATTGTACCAATCCCAATCATGTTGTACCTTCCATAATATCCCATCTCGATGTGTATCTGGAGATATTTTTCCTCCAAATCACTAAAAAATCTCTATTCCCTTTATATGGAATGAGGCACCGTTGTCCAAGTATCACACCCTCCCCATCACTGTGCTAACCATGCATGCAATGAGAGTAAAATCAAGCTCAAGATATGAAGTCAAAGCTTCAATTGTTGCTCTTATTGAGGTATTCTTGATTTTATTCTCGTGTGGACACTTTGTAGCACAATGTTTGAATTCATGATAGGGAAAGCACTTGATTCTGGACAAGTATTTCTTCTTCCCCTTCTTTGCCTTTCTATCCAAGGCACAATTTTCTTCATCCTAACCCTTAGATGAAGTCCCATGCCTGGTATTTTGCCTTATTTCCTCCTATACTAAATCTAACTTAAAGCGTTCCCAACTTGGTATTTCTCCCTCCCATTCACCAAATCTTGGTACTTGTGTCAACTCTTGGGAAGGTGTAGACGGGCCAGGCTTACCAAATCATCCTCTGCTACAGTAACACCAACTTGACCAATTTCATCATGACATTGTGTGAACCTACTCAAGTACTATGGAATGGTCTCGTTCTTCTGCATCTTGGTATTTCGAAGTTTTTCCTTGAGTGCCAAATTCCTGTGTCACTACTATTTTGGAACAGATATGTCAATGCTTGCCACATTGCATACGGGGTTTCTTTCCCCTGAATATTTGAGACAAGATGATATCATACTCCCTCCAATATGATTGTCCTCTCCTTAGCTATACACTTCTTCTATTCTTCTAGATCCTAAGCATCAATTGTTGTTGGTTTTAGGATATCATTGTCAATGAATTCCTTCAATCCATTATCTTCCAGCACTACCTCCATGTGGTCCTTCCAAGCAGCATAATTTGATCTTCCCTTAAGGGCGTACTCGAGTCTTAGTCCATAGAAATCCATCCTTCTAGCTCTGAAGAATTGATCCTGCAAATTCACTCCTCCTGGAATGACAACTTCGAAATCTATGCTCTATAGTGAATCCATCTCTAATACCATGTAGAAATTAATGTGCATATTTGAAAGTGCTTGTGAAATTTACTAAATCACAAGAATCGAGGCTACTCTACTGATCTGCAGAAGTTAATTCACCATATAGAACACAAATCATAGAAATGAAAAAGGAAACATCACACATGAATAAAGATTTATCTAGAGGAAAGCAACTACTCAAAACCCCTTCATATATGTATTGCATTAATTAGAGAATAGAGATGAAATACATATGCTTTCTCAAGCCTGAGCACACCCTGCAACTGTATAGTCTATCCCTCTACCTGACTAACTAACTCTCGCCAACACTTAGAAAATTTTCAAGCCCTTCAAGCTCCTATTTCCTTGAAGTGTTCCTTGAGGAAATTATCCCCTCTTATTTAGGAAATTCCCACTATTGAATTGCACAATTCCCTTAGGTCCTTCCTCTAACATCATGCACCACCTGCGCACATGGGAATATGCTAAAAATGATAGTACATTGCCTTGGAATCTCCATCTCAACTAAGAAACTTGAATTCTTTGTATGAAACAATTATTTTGGGTTGATTGATCAATTAGTTGGTTGACCCTTGAGTGTGGTTGAAGTTCCACTTCCACAACTTCACCTCCACTACTTCTTCTGACATTTTGAACTAGTTTAACTGGAAATAACTGAAATTAACTAAAATAGATTGCTACAAATTAGCAATCAATTATATTGAACTGAACTCAAGGTTCCCCAAATCAAATTAACCGAATGATAAGTGCCATGTCACATCAATTAACTACCTCAAATATTTCTGCTAAAATAGAAATTCGAATTTTCTCTAGTTTGACCAAGGCAAACTGAACTAAGATTTTCTTGTTGAATCTTCAACATTTGGGGAGATAGCCAACATTATCCCATATTTCTAAAAAATTTGGTGTACTCTTGTACAGTCTAGCCCTACTTATACCTAAAGTAATGCCACCAGATCCACTAGTCCTCTACATACCCAAAAGGGTAAAATTGTGACTTCATGAGGATTTTGAAATCCTCCCACTTAGTCACTAGAGGACCTCCCTCCAACATCAAGGTCTTCATGTGGATTTCCCACCAAGTTAGGGCATGGCCCTCTAATTTCAATTGAGAAAATGAAATCTTATGTTCTTTCTCTATATGATGAACACTAAATTAAACTTCTAATTGTTGCAACTAGTGGTTTAGATTCAAAGATATCAATCTCACCTTGATATGACTTGATTTCAACCTTCGCTCCCATCTTGAACAGGGACTGTGAATGGTTCATGACACTTGAACCAGGATTTTTCGGGTTCTTTCTTCAGCTCCTCTATTTCTTCTCGATCTCCTAATTTCCCCTTTAATCGAACCTTTGTGTTAGAACACTCATATCCTTTGAAGCTTGAGCTTATTAATCACAAGAACCATGACGAGGCTCACATTATGGTTTGTGCTTCCAACTTCACAAACCTCTCCTCTATGAGATTATGAAGGTTATTCACTTATTCATTGGCCATGGCTGGGGTTTTATTACATTTTACATAACTAATATGGATCCGCTTTAACTCCACACAATATAACCAAATGAACCTTCTCTAGTACCAATATGATCCATCATTAGAGAAATTTCGAGGCCTAAAATGGGCCTCCTAAGGAATATTATAAAATAATAGTGGAAATAAGAAAATAAGATTAGATTACCTCATCAAGTTTTAGAGGAAAAAAATAAAAAACTACTTTTTCAACTCGTATTTTCAACTTCTCTCCCAATGATTTTACTCAAATTTTGAGTGGGAGAACTCTTTGGATGAAAAATTTATTTTTTCACCCAAGGAGTATACACGTTACATATGTTCGATGGACCCTACTACACAAAAAATGTGAAATAAATGAAAAAACGTGATTGTAATCACGTTTTTTCATGTATTTCACATTTTTTATAGTAGGGTCCATCGAACATATGCAACGTGGGTACTCCTTGGATGAAAAATTAAATTTCGCATCCAACAAGTGATCCTACTCAAAATATTAGTAAAACCGTAGGGATATAAGTTGAAAATATGAGTTGAAAAAACAATTTTTTATTTTATTATATTTTTTGTAACTTTTTACCTTTTTACTCCAAAAATGGTGAATCACCCCTCATGGTTGACATCATCATATTTAATCATATTGGTTCCTATAAAGTTTATTTTTGCCATAATTTTTTGTTTTGAGGCCCATTTTTTACCTCAAAATTTCTCAGTGGATATTCCAATGGATAGCTTGTCACAACATATTTAATAAAATTAAGCTTAAAATCTGAAATCTACACCACAATTATTTATTTCTTATTAGATTTTTGTGCACTGTGTGTGTGTGTGTGTGTATCTATGATAGTTTATTATGTATGCATGAAAATTATAATTATGCAAACCATCTAGGAGAGTTGATCCCACCATAGCAATTGATTAAGATTTTGACTCATACTCACCTAGATATTTGATATGTTGTTGGCTTGGTTTTTTAATTCATGTAGTACTTCAAAATTCCCCATTGGAAAGAAGCTAAGAAAATTTTGAGATATATTGAAGGTATCTATTCACTTTGTTCTTATGAAAAAACTGGTATACCCATTTGTACACAACAAATGGCACTCAGATTTAGTAAGAAACATATACATATGGCACATTTCCAGCTGAAAACATTATTAAGAAAAAAAATTAAAAGGTTATCTTATAGTTTATTAAAAAAATCAACCCTTGTGAGTGCTCCAAAGACAATTTGACACACCCTCATGACTTTTTCTTTGATAGTCGTGAAGGTAATAGAAAGTACAGTCAACACCTTGGGAGCCACATTGTGTGAAGTAAAATCCATCCCTTGACATGGCAAGGCTGACAATTTAAACCTTGAGGATCAATAAGCCTTAATTAAAGGATGGTTGTATCTCCCATCTCATTTATGAGCCAAATGAGGGAGAGAGTGTTTCAAATTTTTTATAAACACAAGAGGATGGAGAGCCAAAAACAAGAAGAAGTAGTGCATTATTATGTTGCCAAAATTGCTCCAAATAATCAAGCATTCCAATGCTAAGAGGATTCCACCATCGAAATAGTTTCTTCTTAGCTTCTTTAAGAGAGAAATAACTTGCAAAAAATATTGAGAAAGGGAAATACTTATTAAGAGCCATTAATAACCATTGCTCAAATCTCTCTTCAAATGTCTTTAAAGTCTCTTTGTAACTCTTCTACTTCCAAAAATTAATAAAGAGGACTCCACTTGCATTTTTTCATATAATTGGTTGATTATAAGCATTTGTCTCACTACTTTTTTCATCTAGTTTAGATGCTTATTATTTTTTGCAGCTTTGTAGGTCTCCCTTGGACCTGCCTGTGGCCTTAAAGACTATTTTTAATATTTTGGGTCACCCTCACAACTTTTGCATAAAAAATCACGAGGTCTCACAATTGTGCATATCATAACCCATCATACTCACAGAGAACCATTTTTATGATTGTAAATTCCTTTTCCTGAGTGTCTGGAAGCCTTTAGTGACCTTCCTACATTCTTTTTACAGATTAGATAGGCTTTAATTTTTATTTGCTAACCATCATAGTAGAATATTTATATGCTTATCTTTTTCTTTAGAAGTTTGTAGTTTGGGACTAGGTGTATTATGATTAAGAATGAGAGTAGGATATCCCTCGCTTGCACCATTTTGGTTAACTTAATGGGGGATCTAAAAAGGTTCTAAAATACTACCTAACGTCTCCTTATTAAGTGGAAATTCACACATAGCTTAACTAGGAAGGAATTAAGTGCCCCCTTATCTACACATGTTTACTTGTTTTCCAAAAAAAATCATTTTTGGGACCAGGAGATGGTGTTAGTAAGAAAGACAGTAGGCTCTCTCTACCTTACACTATTTTGGAAAACCTGTGGAGGGATTCAAAAAGTTTCTCAAAACACCAAATTTTCCATCTCCCTATATGCTCACCTAGAATAATTAGGAAATGTAAGTAGCCAATTACCTACAGATCTTTTTATTTTTTCAAGGAACAACATAACATAGTGTAAATAGGGGAATTTGTAATGGATCACCACATATCCACATTTTTTCAATTCAAACACTTTGTATGTTCACCATTCACTTTGCACACACAATCACAACACACACTAAATTATGTTTAATTTTGTGCAAAGTGTATGCTATATTGCAATATGTTTTCTTAGTTTATTTGAATTACATTTCGGCACAACCTAATCAAAGTAAGACACTTCAAAAACAACCCTAAATTGAACCAACTAAATTCCCCACAAGGGTCATAAAATAATTCATAGTTCAGGATAGGACCATGGGAGTGGGCATCCCATAAGTCCCCAAAGTTGTTTTCATTCAAAAACATAGAAGTTTTCATTTTAGGAAGCTTTGAAACCCTACACCACCCTGTTGGAAAAATCACCGCACCTCTATAGAATTCGTAATTTCCACCCTGGGGATCCTAGTTACTGGGTTGTAATGTTTACCACTACCTGTGGGTTTTGGTGTAACAGAAAACCTCCACATGGTATAAGAGCTTGGACCCAGGTTCGATTCCCCCGAGCTGCGTTTGGGGGGGGTGTTGGAAAAATCACCACACCTCTATAGAATCTGTAATTTCCACCCTGGGGATCCTAGTTACTGGGTTGTATGTTTACCACTACCTGTGGGTTTTGGTGTAACGAAAAACCTCCACACACCCACTGTAAAATTCAATGCTAAAACGATGGATTATCATGGGCCCTCTTATGTCTCCTAATGCATGGTAGGGGCTATTGGTCCAAATTTGAAAACCAAAAGCTAATATTCTCTCATCCCCACTAGGAATAGGCAACTCAGTGGCCAAATCTTAGGGCATATTTCCTTATAGATGGTGGGTGCAACAACACTTGCACCTAGAGGTGATTTCGAATGACTGCTCGAAGCATCACTAGTTTGTCCAAGACGTGGCTTTAGTACCCCTCATTGTAACCGTCTTCGACACCTTGGTTTTTTTTTTTAGCTATTAGAAATGTCGCCAGTATTTTTGGGATGTGGCCCCAATACCCTTATAAAAGCCTTCATAAGCCCTAGTTATTGATTGAGTCGAAAATTGCTAGGTCTTTTAGGTTTTTTTATCATACACAAAACCTCACAAATATTTTTGTTGATTTTTTCACTCACTTGAGAGTTTAAAGGGAAAATTAACCATTTATTTTTTTCTTTTTCTTATGTATGTGAATAATTTTGTTTTCTAATAACCCCCCCTCATAGTATTTTTCATACATCTACTAGGGTACTATAGGGGACCCAAGGGTTTCTTTCCTGTCTAAGAGCATATAAGACCTCCCACCCTTACCCTGAGGAGTAATTGGTTTCTCATAATCTTTCCATAGATGACAACGTCCAGTTAATTTTATAGGCTCATCCATCCTTGGTGCTACTTTGTTAGGAACTATTTCCTCTCAAGGTACCACTAGCACCAACCCTCAATGTAACAAAAACACAACCCCATAGGGTACCACTAGCACCAACCCTCAAGGTAAAAAAACACAACCCCATAGGGTACCACTACCAACACCACACCACAAGGTCATAATACCATGGATAACACCAATATTAAACTACCTCCCCCACCACCACATACCCAATCAAGGACAGTGCCAATTGTAGCTTCATTGAATCTCCAAGATTGTTTGAAACTTACAAATTACACCATTTCTTGTGATCCTCAATGATCGACAATGCTGATTACCATGAAACATTCCCAAGTTTGAAGGTAAACATAGGGATGACCCACCCAACCATATTTTGACCTTTCATTTATGGTGTTCATCCAATAGCATCATTGAGGAATTAGTTCAACTAATTCTATTTCGACACACCCTCACAGGCCAAACTATGAAATGGTATGTTAGTGAAGCCTCAGGACACCATGGAACCTTTGTGTCTTTACCTAAATCTTTCCTCACCTTCTTCTGACTCCCAGTTTGGCATGACACATGGTTAGAGTTATTAACCCATTTTTGACATACTACCTCCACACACATCTCAGGCCATGTCCATGAATGGTGTAAGTGTCAGTAAAGTGCATGTTTCCCCTACCCTTCTTTTGCATTTATTATTGGAATATATTTTTCCCATCATTGCAAAATATTTTGCAACCACCTTGCTACAAACTAAAGAAGAGGTTATCAACAAGGCTCAATAGTTTGAGCTCATCTACATACAATCAGGGTACCTCTATTATGTTTTTCCTAATGCTCCTCACTTGCACTCCTCCAATCAAAATAAACAAGGGGAATAAAATGTTGTCAATGGGTTGATTGGGAACCTTACCCAAAATTAACCTAGAAACCCTCTTCCATATCCTAGGAATACTTGTGGTCCCCCACCATCATTCCAATCATTCATTGATACATTAGTAGCACCAACGCCATCCAATGTTGGATATTTTCACAACCAACCCAAACCCTCTTCTAACCAACCCATGCAAGGAAATCAATACCCATCACACACTTTGGAAGGCATGTTTACCTCCCAAAATACTTACACAAACCCTAACTAAGGGTATCCATATTTTCTCTTCCTTGGACCACCACAGAATAACCCTGCACCTCCGTAGAATGAGGGGGTCAATTTTGTCCAACCTTCATCCCCCAAGCAATAGAATTAGTTTGAACATATCAACAATAAAAATCCATCCAACATTAATAAAAGTTGATGGAAGAATAAACAAAAAAGGAAACCAAGCGTAGGGGCAACCCATAATAGAAAACACAGCCAAATGCATAGATTGGGGGGAATCCCCCCAATCAAATCTAAAACCACAACTATGGTAGGAATAATCCATAAAAACAAAGAAAGAATGTTGGTTTTTGACCTAATCACACTTGTGAAATTTACGAAGAGTATGGGCACTATACCCACCATTGCCCTCAACTCCCAAAGTTGAAACATGTGAGAGAGGGTAGGGGGCAGGATGATGCCAATCAATATCCTATTGTACTATACAATACATTTCCTCATCAAGGAGTTGTATAAACTCAAAATGAGGTTGGCCCTTCCCATACCCAAATCAAATTGGTGGAAATTCTAATTGAGCCACTAATCAGAGTATCTATATGCAAGAAATGGGTGTCCTGCTCCAAAATGAACCCGTGATTATGGAACCCCTCCAAAACCTAACCCTTTAATTTCTTAAAGAAATTCCTACCATGATAACCATGCCACCTTTGACCATACCATGACTACCCATTGAATTTTTTTCTAAAATTGTCAAGGGACCATTAACTCACATAACCCATAATTCAAAGGAAGCACACATTTATAGCATTATAGATGACCTTGCACAATATTCATCAGTCATGTCTACTTTGGAGGTTCTTCAAACCTATCCAACTCAACCAAAATCCTTGCTTTCCACCTTAGGAATTATAAATCCCTAGGATTCACAATTAATTACCTTTGATTTGGACAACTTAAAACCACGATGACCATTACAGTCACATTTCAAATACCAATGAGCATATGAAATGTCACTAATTCACTGGTGCATTATTGATGAGGTGGCATCGACCTGTATAATGTCAAAGTCAATTTGGTAGAAATTAGGTTCCCCTTAACTCACTACTTCCTCCATCACATTGAGGGAATATGACGATCTCCCATCGTCACCTGTTAAACTCTTTCATAATGTCCTAGTTGAACTCACCGGAAAGATGGTTCTCATCAATATAGAAGTCCTTGATGCTCCTCTCAATTATCACATATTGTTTGGATAAAGATACATGAATGCCATGAAGGTTTTGGCATCATTTATTTTCTACACCATGAGCTTCCCACATAATGGGAAAATCATCGCCATTTACCAATTGACACATCATGAGATGAGGAACTCTTCCTCCCCTGACAGTGTGTTACCCTTTATTGGGTCCTAAAAAGAATCGGTCCCTTTGTTGACACAAATCAGTCCAGGAATTCTAAAAAATTCCTCTCTCCTCAGGATCTACCTAGGAGACCTACCCATCATCACACCTACTTCCACGGCCCCTGTATGCATGGTGACAACATCAGATGGTGACTAGTTTAATAACCTCATCCAACAATCCTAAAAATTTCCAATGTCATGACACACAAACCCACTTTTCTCCGTTACGCAATTACTCAAACACCTCTCCGATATCTTCCACCTAGTTTCATATCGCACCAAGTCATGGAAACCCTTATATTTCCATATATGGCTCTGTCAATGCTCGTATGGTATTTGGCACCCCTAACCATTTCAATAATCCTAGGTGCCACATCTATAGGACCCACTACCTCGAACACCCCTCAATAATCCTTACCACCTATATTAACACTTGCATCGATAGTAGAGGGCACCACCAAAAAGGATAAACAAAACATTAAGAATAATGATGCCCCGACCACACCTTCCTCTACGAAATCTCCTCCATGTGAATTGTGCAACCTATAAGGGCACCCTACCAATCAATTCCCATCATGAGAAGATCTTACCATCCTTCTTCATGCCCCACAAGCAACTTTACCTTCTACCTCCCCTCTAGGAGAGAATCCCACCACCTGTCCTAATAAGGGGTTATGCACTAACCATCCATGTCCCATATGCACACAATATGGGAATTACACCCATCATTGTCCCAAATTCCCTTAATATCAAGATTGGTTGGCCACACTTCATCAAGCCAATACAGTGGCACCATCATTGCCCCCCACTCTGGATGTGGATGATGCACCTAAAACCATTTACTGCATCTTCTCTTAAGAAATCCCATGAGTATCAAAACCAAGTGCTCTCTACAATCATACCTCTCATTTTGTGTCACAATATATTAGGACAAAGAATAAGAAGTCAAGCTAAAATGCTACCAGCCATAAGCCAACTCCTACATGCACCCTCTGCAATGAGTTGGGACATTTGATCAACCATTTCCCAGCCTTGAAACATATTCTTAATATTATTCATGCTTCTTTTCAACCCCCACAACTTGTGCACAAAACTAAGTCATTGTGCAAGTGGCACCCATGTCATATTTACACACAATATACGCACCATACACATTGTTTCCCCCATCTCCCTATATTTAGGGTGGCATAGGCTACTTTGTGGAAAATTGATGTAGAGTCACATGTACTTCTAAGGCTTATACAATAAGGCCAAGATTGATATATGGTATCATAGCAGTCCTCATGTTTCCTTTTTATGCATAGTTCCTAGGACATCAATTCCCTTTTTGGAGGCTTCTCCCATTCACCAACATAAGACCATCAGGGAGGTACTTCTGTCCTCTAGTGCTGATGATACATAACATCATATTCACTTCATTTGTTCTTCCACAAGAACCATGATTAAAAAAGTATTCCCAACATTCCATGGTGTTTATATCATGTCACCCATTATGATGGTTGCACCATATTTGAACGCATGGACCCAACCTATCTATGAATTGTCCACATCTCTTGGTTCTATGTAACTAAGTATAAATTCATTCCTTTGCTTGTCAAATAATGTTGGACATTGGATAAACCATCGCTCCCCTTATGTTTTGTGACATGTGCTTAACCAACTCTCGTGGATCCATTAACTCTAGTGATGTGTTTGTTTACTAACACTTGCGGGTTTTTGTGTAATGGAAATAATCATTCAAACAAGTGGTATCAGAGCCAAATTTCTTGAGTTTGAATCATACCCAAATCACGATGAGGGGGATATTGTTGGACATTGGATAAACCAACTGTCCCCGTCTGTTTCGTGACATGTGCTTAATCGCCTCTCATGGATCCATTTACTAACACCTACAGGTTTTGGTGTAATGGTATTTGTGATTCCCAAAAGATAACTCTTCCATGTGCCAACCAAAGTCTTATGACCTACCAAACCTCAAGTCGTGTCAATCTAGTGCCAACCTACCTCTCCACCACTATCCCATAACATCAAAGGGGCCCACCACCTAATCTACGACTCTCTAGGTGGCATCAGTTCCACGCAGATGATCAGTCACAATAGAATCACCTGCTTATATAGGAAGTTGCATATGATGTTCCCATAGCCAACGTATCCACACCACTTTGGTAATTTGAGTGGTCAATCCCTGGTGTACCACTCTCTCCCAGACAAGAAAAGTGTCAACATGTAGATGCTCCAACACTCCAATCAAAACCCTCGCAATGCAATGAGGGACGAAGGTACCATAGATGGAGATGGTCATCATCATCGCTACTCATGTTTCCAAATCCTGAATGGATTCAACCTTGATTCCTCCACCATTTAATAGAATTTGTTTACACCACTAACTATCCTGGTCCTCCAGTTAGATCCCCCTATGAGGGGTCTTTTCCAGTAACACCTATCCTCAAGGAACTAATTTGATCACAAAATAAATATCAATCTATGTATATATAAGTAAATCAAATCCTTGGATGTTAAAAGGCCTGTCGATCTAGCAACGAGTGTCCAATAATTAATCACAGGAACTTCTCCTGTGATCGAAGCAAAGGGTTTCGAGAAAAATTTAGCAATCCCCATCCTCCCAGTGTAGCCCAAGCTTGGGCATCAACTGTGATAGTAATGCATAAATGTCCCTATTCCTGCTCTCTCCACATAATAATCCTATGAGGATGAGCTTAATCTAGTCAGTATCTCAAAACAAAACCAAGTTCTTGTCACTAGGGTGTACCCTAATGGTTGTTTGCTACACAGTCACAAGGGGCATGAAACTATTCACCAAAAAATCACACAATACCCTCGCAATTGTTCCACTTATAGTTATGAGGGATATCACACATGTATCTTTAATATCCTTGATCACCCTCATGATTGTCACCTGCTAGCCTGCAAGGCCCCTTGGGGGCTTGCTCACACCTGTTTTCTCTACAAACACGATACCATTGCATCTTTACGAGTTGTAGTTGTGATACCATCATGATTGTGTAGCCATTACCCACTGGAATGCTCACAAATGTTAGCTAGTCACCAATGAGGGTCAAGGATTTTTGACCTAAAAAGTTTTGTATAGACGACTCTTGTATGGCTTATCTATCCTATGTTATTGAATTGACAAAGGGGGTTTCACAATGATTAACATGGCTCTCCTCACTAATTGAATAGGTACTCTAACTAACTGCAAACTCACGTACATGATCTGGGGTCCACACCAAGTGCCACATCAACAAAGTACAAATCAGGTGGCATGTGGGCCCCACCCCCCTTATATACACCATATTTGTCATTTTTCTTATAGCTCGTATGAGAGACCACGAGCTCCATTTTCCAAACTATCAGTGGCATTGGGATCAATACACTCACATATTCATCATGGTACCCTCCTTTCAATTCATCAAAAGTTTTCATTTTGGGCCCATTTCACACTCGGAGCAACCGTCAGGTGTGCCTTCCTATCATTTTGGTTATATTTTCTTCATTATTTTCAATATATATATTATTTTATTAATATGTTTCCACTTACAGGTTTGGTTTCAAAGTTGTATGTCATTTTCACATTCCACATAGAAGTGGGACCTCTTGTTCACCAATAAATAGATAAGCTATCATTCTCCACTAGCATGATAGGTTTCCTCTAAAACATTTTATATCCTAACATCATTCTCCTAAGTTAACCTTTAGGAAGGTTGTGGAGCACCCTTAACTTTGTGTTAAAGCTTATGAGTGAGAGAGAGACATTGTATGTTGGGAGATTCATCCTTGAAGAGTGAATGCTTGAGAAACATACTGGATGCACCCTGTAAGAAGGCTTGTGATGTCAAGACTTTGTTGTAAGCTTGCTCTTGATTAATTATTAATACAATCAATGATGTTTTCCTATGTCTTGTATGTAATTTACTTGATAGCTCATGAATTCTTGACTTTGTGAGTAAATAGATCATTGTTGTTTCCCAGTTACATGCTTTGTTGTTTTCCTTGTATTGTTTCAGGTTAATTACTCATTAGAGAGAAGGAAACGGAAACTGGAACAGTGCAGTGGAACTTCATCAACCACCGGTTTGAGGTAGGCCTCCAACGATGACTGTTTGAGGAAATCAATTGTTGATCTGTCTTTGTTGTGACTAGACACACTCTAGGGCTAGAGGGGTTGCCTCTCTCCGCAGAGGGAACACTTCCCTGCATCACAATAAGAATAAAAGGTTGGACTGGATGGTTGGGTTACAACGAAATGTAATGATAGAGGAGTGGAAGCATTTTCTATATATCTTGCAAAATTTTCTCACTTGTGAAGGTCAATATTCATTAACCTTCGTGTACCACATTCAGTTGCTACTTCATTTCAGATAGGGTAAGTTAATTAACTTCCCCTATTTCTTGTTGAAGAGTTTAGAAAATATGTCTAAAAGTGTCCAGAAAAGTCAGAAAAACCGAACTAGGTACAAATTATGTCATAATGGGTCGATTGCAATTCTGGTTAAAAAGGAGTTAGAGGGGAAGAATATGACTTGGGAAGAGTTCCTAAAATAATTCCAAGAGGGGAGCACAGTGAAGTCATCAAGAAAGAAGGGCAAGGTCACTAAAGAGAAACCTGACCGAAAGGGTAAACCCTTAACCCCATATACTAGTAAGACCAAGGAGAAGAAAACCCTGTCCAAGAAACCAGTAGTGGAGGAAATGCAAGAACCCATCATTGAAACCTTAGGCCCTTCAAAAATAATAACCAGGAGATCTATCAAAAAGCGGTTTTCTTCCTCAATGGAAGCCATATTATATCAACCTCTCTAATAAATATAGATGATTCACAGCGCAGTTCGCCAATGAAAATAATCTCTCTCTTCTTGCAGATGATGCAGTTCATTCGGTGTTTAATGAAAGTTATATGAAGGAGGATGATAACACCCCTATATTAGTTTTGGTTGGGAAAATGAAGAAAAGGAAGACTTTGGAGACACCCGATGTGAGTGCAGGGAAGGAACTAGCAATGGATCAAGGTGACATTGGAACGCAGGGTATTGAAACACGAGGTGACATTGCCCGTGATGACACTAGCACTTGTTATGAGTCAACTATTAAAAGAATGTCGAAACAGGAGGAGTCTAATAAGGAAGATCTTTATGTCTACATGCATAGCCAGGTTGAGGAACGGAAAAAACATATTCATGGACTTGAGATATTGAACCAAAATATGAAGGAACAAAGCACAGTGTTGGAGAGAAGGAATGTTGAATTAATGGAGAAGGTGCAAGAGAAGAAGTGACAGGAAAATGTGTGGAAATTTCGAGCATATAAATTTTATGGTGGCCTTAGGAAAGTGGTCAAACAACTTAAGAAGGCTCACAGTAAGAAGTTGAAGACAAGAAAGACAAGGATCAGTATTCATTTACAGGATTAAAGGGAGTTCTCCAGGCCATTCTTTTGCAGAAGGTAAGGTTGTGTGAGGACACACAACAAGATGGGGATGGGAGGATGTTGGTTAGCAAAATTGTCCTATTTTCAAACCTCTATCCTATCTTAAACACACTACCTAAGCCTTTGTATTAACCTTGGAAGCATATTTATTCCTACATTTCTCTTAAACTTGTACTCATTTCTGCACTTCTTTCATGGTTTTCATATTAAGGGTTATATATGAGCTTAATTGTTAATTAAACAGATTTAATATCTTATTTTCCTTTGCAACTTATATATCCTCTTTCCTAACTTAATTCAATAAGGAAAAAGCATTAATCAATGTGAAAGATGGGTTGGTGTAGGAATGATTCTTATACCTTCCATCGTTCTTTCACTTTCGAGGAAAATGTCAACTTCAACTTGGTTCACCGCTTACAGCCAAGACAACTTGACAAACTATGTGGATTCTTTGCCAAAATATTAGTAATCTTTGCAGGGCTTGGAGCATAGAGGAATAAGTGGGATGTGAAGGCTAGGGTTTCGACCAAAAGCCCTTGTTTAGTCTTTTGTTAACGATCGAAAGGCCCAAGTTAAACTCTTGTTTTACTTTATGTTTCAGTCTTGAGCTGAGACTGTATATTTAATAGGGTTTCTAGTGGAATATAGACGGCAATATGCTAAGGAATTTTTAACAGACATTGTAATCTTTTTGTGCCACCATATTTTCTAGGTTAGATCTAGAATCCACGATGTATATTTCCATCTCTTGAAGTTTAATACAAAGGACTGCAAAAGTTATCTATTTTCCTATTGTAATGTATTTGTAATGTGTTATTCGAGTACTTGAAGTTATAGATATCGTAGCAGGGAAAGGAGAGGCTAGGGCCCAACCAACCCATCTCATTCTCCCTTTTTTGTAAGGTGTGTTAAATTTATTTTTTATGCAAGGTTTGAGTAGATTGTATTTCGTCTTTTCATAGTTAACAAGCTTTGACTTCTATGTAAGTTGTGTGATTCAGATCTGAAGTGTGAAGGCTTGGGTGTGTTTAATTCCTGTCTTTTGGGTTAACCCTGCTACTTTGATGCATGATTATTTCCTTTCTGCAAAACGAGTGCGTTTCCGTTGCTTACATCTGTGCGTTTTCATTTCTGCAAATGAAGGTTGCTTAGTTTACTTACGCAATATCTTTTAGTTCACACAAGATTCATTTGCTTTCTTTTGAAAATTATGTTTTGTTACTGAGTGAGTTTATAAGCATTCTCAGCATGAATGTTCAATGTAGAATGAATTTATCTTTGTGAGCTCTAATGAAACATCGTTTGCATTATATAGATCTGTACTTGCACTTGTTTCCCTTCTGGAGGTAACTTAGTTCAACATTGAAATTATTAAAGGGACCTTTAAGCTAAAACTTTTAGTTATAATAAGTGCAGATCTAGTTTACATAATAGCAGTCATCTCAGGAAGAAGCCTACTAGTATTCGAATCAGATAGTTATTTTTCACATGAAAGAAATTCCCTGTTCTAGCAAGGATTTTCTTGTTAACTTTCGAAGTACCTTTCATTTATGAATGCATGATTAGTTAAAGGGTATTTTTCTTATGAGTGTTTAATTTATCATCACCTTTTTCCTTGCAATTTATTCTTAGTTAACACCCTTTTCATTTTCTGCAAGTGGTTTGGCAACCCAGTACAAGAATGTTGATTTCTTGGTAGATGATCTCTGTTTCGATGCAGGAATCAATATCCTGGTACAAAAATAGAGTGCTCTGGTACAAGAATCCAGAGCTCTTGTATAAAGGTAAAAATCTTGAGTGCAATTGTAATACATACTTCCAGTGCAGGAACATCGCTCCAGTACAGGAACGTTGTTGCGACGTTGGAACAATGGTCCAGTGTAGGAAGGAAAATCTTTAACAAAGACATATGTTCTTAATAGTTTAACTATTTCTTTATCTTACGACTGCAGTGAACCTAAGCTCGTATATCTACCTTTCATTGATTAGGATTGATTTGAAGTTCCTTTTATTGAGTTTCTACAATGTAATTTCTTTTTCATTCCAGCACCAAATTTCTCTTGGTATTGTTTTCCATGTGATCTTTTCGATTCTGCAAATTGTAATTAAGGAAGATAGGAACAGATTTAGTGAAGGTTCATATCATTTATTGGCATTTTATGTGCTACACCTCTAAGCTTACATAACCCTGGTTTGAAAAACTAAGTGTTGAAGGAGTTTGTTGACCTACAATTCCTGCACCCAATAGGAAGCATCCAATTCATGTGAGGTGGCCTTAGCAGAAAATTACTATTATTGTTAAGAAAAATATGTAGCAACTAGAATCAGGGCAGCCCAAGCTTGAAGGTCAAGAACCATTAAGGTGTTGAACGTGTGGTGAAAATGACAGAAGAAGATATTTTCCACATCAGCGAAATTATGAACCTAAGATTTATAGTGCCCAAGAAGCACACATGGTGGGTGATGTAGCTTGAGATTTTCCCATAATTTATGCAGTCGTAGACAACTACTAGGGAGACCACCAGGCATCCATAATTGAGATGGAAGGTAATATGTGTGATCAAATTGTTTATATTTTGACTTATCCAGGTTCTAACTCTAGCTATGTTAGCCCATAGCTTATGGAAAGATGTAATTTGGCCAAGGAATTGCATAAATAACCATGGTTGGATCACTTGGAAGCCGGAACCAAGAGAATAATTTATCACTGGGCAATATCATGTACATTTGAGATCGTTGACATTCCCACAACAACACAATTTATTGTATTTCCTTTAGGTGCATACAATATACTATTGAGCATGGACTAGTTATACTTACACAGAACCAAGGTAGATTTCTACAAAAGAGAAATTGAATGCTTAGATGAGTAAGGGGAAAGAAGAGTCATGCAAGGCAGGAAAAATCCTACTTCAGTAAGGTTGATAATGGATATGCAATCCAAGCGCAACAACAAAAAGGGATTCATGATGTTTGTAGTGCAAGTCTTAAGTGATGAGAAGGTTGGAAGTGATGTTGATAAGGAGGAAAAATAACTGCTAAAAAGGTACTTAGTTTTGCAATAGTATGCAGATGTGTTTCTAGAGGAGGTTCCCAGATTACCTCCTCATAGAGAGGTAGATTTCTCTATTGATTTGGTACCTAGAGAAACATCAACATCGAAGGCACCATACATGATGAGTACCCTTGACCTATTGTAGCTAAAATTGCAACTAAAAGAGATGTTGGACAAAGGCTACATAATGTCAATTGTGCCTCCATGTGGAGAACCTATACTCTTTTTAAAGAATAAGGATGTAACCCTTCAATTATACATTGATTACAAGAAATTAAATAAGTTAACCATAAATAATAGATATCCATTGCCAAGGATTGATGAAATTTTCAATCAGTTGAGAGAAACAACAAAGTTCTCCAAGATTTACTTGAGGTTGGGATATCACCAAGTAAGGATCAAGGATGAGGATATTCATAATATTGCTTTAGGACAAGATATGGGTACTATGATTTTGTAGTGGTACCCTTTGGGCTTACTAATGCCCCTAGCACATTCATGTGCCTAATGAATAGTGTGTCACATCCTTATTTGGACAAGTTTGTCATTGTGTTCATTAATGATATATTATTGTACTCAAAAATAGAGGAAGAGCATGAAAAGCATTTGGTTGCAATGCTACAGTTGTTGAGGGAGAACATGATATATGCAAAGCTCAGCAAATGTGACTTTTTCCAATCATAAATACATTATTTGGGACATATTGTTTCCAAGGAAGAGATATTTGTTGATCAAAAAAATATCAAGGCTATAATGGAGTGGCCAACCCCAAAGAATGTGAATGAGATCAAATCATTCATGGGATTGGTAGGTTATTATAGAAGATTTATCATAAATATCTCTGAGATAGCCCATCATATCACATCCTTGCATAGAAAAGGAAAAACAATGAGTGGGCAACTCAGTGTGCAACAAGTTTTGAACAATAGAAGAAATTGCTCACAAATGCACTATTGTTGAGGATTGTGGATCTTGGTAAATATTGTGCAGTGTGCACAGATGCCTACAAGGAAGGGATCGGTGGATTCTTGATGCAAGAACAATAGGTAGTATGTTATGAGTCCATAAAATTGAATGAAAATGAGGTAAACTATGTGACTCATGATCTAGAGTTGGTTTTTATTATTCATGTTTTGAAAATGTGGAGGCATTACCTCCTTGGTGGAAAATTTACACTCATAGCACACCATAGTGGGCTCAAGTATTTGTTTGAGCAACCCAAGTTGAACGCAAGATAGGAAATATTGTTGGCCATACTTAGTGAGTTTATATTTGAGACTAATTACACCAAAGGAAAGGAAAACAAGGTTGTTGATGCACTTAGTAGGAGAATTCAAGTGAATCACTTGGCAACCATAAGTTCGTACAAAATAGACCTGGTGGAAAGGATAAAAAATGCAGGATATCATGATGTAAAGTATCAGAAAATGAAAGAAACGTTGATACAATATGGTGAGGATGAGGAGTATCACCTCACTGATGATGACCTAATTAGATTCAAAAACAAAATTTATGTGCCAAACAATGATGAATTAAAGAGACTCATAACGAAAGAGTTCCATCTCAAGCCTTATTCAGGCCATCTGGGGTATTAAAAGACCCTCACTTCCATTAAAAAGTATTATTATGTGCCAAACATAAAGAAATAAGAGGTTGATTTTGTGGCTAAATGGATAGAATGCCAACAAGTGAATGTCAAATGCAGGCACCCAGCAAGGTTGTCGTGTTGGAGACAGAAACGCTAGTACACAAGATATAATTGTGTAGTTTGTGTAAGTAAATAAGTAATTGTATTATTGAATACAAAATGAATGGTGGTTACAAACCTTCATGGCAGTGTGCCTATATTGGCATTGACTAGCCCTGAAGGTGAATAGTCACATTGTTTGACCCTGTCCCTTCATAATTAATGGTATCATTTAATTTATTTATTTATGATTGATATTTTGTTTTTAATATTATTTATTTTATTAATATTTTTATGAAATTTTTTATTCATACATTGCCACCCCATTTAGAGATGCCTTTTCCTCAAAGCATAACAAGAAGTGTCTTCTCTAGTTGAACACGTTGTTATGGAATGGCGTCCATTTATTTGACTTTGTTTTTTCCTTGTGAGTTGGTGAAATTCTCATATGTATTTTCACTTTCCTTGAAGTTGGGATCATCAACACCATATAATTTATAGTTTCGTCCTTTCCAACTAAAATCCATGAAATGTTCTTCAAGTTTTGTAGTATAGCTCCCTAATTGTATTAACCATTCTACACCTAACACTATATCCATTTATTTGCTTGGCAGGGAAAAGAATTTTGTATGTAGTTCTAGTTCTTGTATCTGGATTGGCACCTTATGGAATTCACCTTTCTCTTTCAAATTTTTCCCAGTAGTGACATTCATGTTCAGGTTCTTGATTGGGCATACACAAATATCAATTTTTTTAGCAAGATTAATGTTTATACAATTATGAGTACTTCCAAAATCTACAAGTATATTGACATTTTTTCCTCTTACACTCCCTTTAAACTTCAGGGTTTTAGGGGGAAAATATCCTCATTATATTTGTTGGTAAGCTTAGCTTTCTTCCTATTTGGAGATTTTTTTTTCCACTTTTGAAGGTGTGGTGGAACATATTTTTCACTCACTTGTTGTTTTTGATCATTTAAAAAAAATCTTTCTTCATCCTGATTTTGACGATCACATGAGATTGTAGCTAATGATGCTTCTTGAGATGTTTCTTCATAATCTAAATATGAATTGTGCATTATAGTCATTTCTTCATTAGGATATTGTACTTCAACTTTCCTTCCATCTCCTATATTATAGTAATGTAAGGACATGTCTTCACATTTATGTCTTGGTATCCAACTTTTTCCACACTTGCAACAATTATTTTTCTTCTTTATCCATTTTTTTTGAATCATTACTTGAAGTATATGACTCTTTCTCAAATTCATAAGTATATTATTTATTGTTAAGGCATCTTTTTCCTAACGTCCATTTGTCACCACAATGTCTACATTTATTTTGTCTCTTTTTTACTCAAGTATTGGTGTTGGTTTTCATCTTCCTTGAATGATGGCATGTTGAGCTTATGTTTTTTCTTTAATAACCCTTTTTTCTGTTAGTGTTAGTCTTTTTAGCCTTCCTCCATTGATCAAACATGCTCTTACAAAGTGATTTTAAGGTGTCAAGGTCAAATTTTGTCATTTCAGTGAGTCTTCAAGCAAAATTTGGTCACTAGGCATTAGGTCTAGGGTTTGATTTTACCCTTGTCAAGGTTGTCCAAATGACGTTCCATGTCACCATTCAACTGAGTGTACCATCATTTAAAGGTTTTTCATCATCATGTCAAGTTCCACTGGGTCATTTTACACCTTGTTCATGCTTCAGTTGCGCCTAGGCAAGGTTCATTTCCCTCTCCTAGTGTTTTGAAGCTAATTTCTCTTGGATGGTCAAATCATCGGAAAAAATTGTATCCTGATGTTTATACACCTTCCCCTATCCATAATGTACCTTATTAAACACTTCCCATCACTAAAATCCCCCAAATTCCTCATTTTTGCACAAACTCTAGTTTCTTGCTACAACTTGGCAATTTTCTAGGCTAGACCTGTGTTTTTCCTTTTTGGACCCATTCCCCTCACTCAATTTTTGAGATTCCACTTTACCCTACTTTCTAACATCCCTCCCCACTTCCCAAAATTTTCTCAAGAAATTAGAAGCCCCCTATCCCCTTCATTTCGCTTCATTTTGACAAATCCCTTGTCCCACTCATCGGGATAGGTTTCACTAAAAAGATGTTTCTGAGCAATCAAAGAAGAATTTGGGAAACCTGAGCGAGTTTTTTGTCCACAACAGACCAAGGAAGAAAAACCTCCTTCACTTTTTACACAGGTGTCATGGTTTTAGAGAAATGTCAAATATACAATCACCTTGGGAGAATTGATACACCTCTGAAGTGACCTTGGGAAAATCAAGTGTTCTCCTAGCTTGGTTGGCCAAACGACTTGCTTGATGCATCTTATGATACCTAAACACAAATAGCTTTCCAATGAGCTATGATGAGCTCAATATGGAGTTGACGAAGGCATTCAAAAGTTGACTGCAACAGCACTCTGCCTTGAGGTAGCCTCATTTGGCACATTTTGACCAGTCTTGGGAGATTTGATTTTTGATAGGGAAAATGAACTCCAAATTGAAAAATTATGGTTGGGTTGGAAATTAGACTCAAAGACCTTTCCAACGAGCTATCCTACAAAAGGGCACGACGCATATAGCTTTGGGTGTGGTGCTTAGGATTGGGAGCTCCAAATCAAGAATGGTTTGCATTTTTGGATTCAGCATGAAAAATCATGACTGATGGTACATGGCCAAAAAATGTGGAGCATTTTTGGGGCATTTTTGGTCATTTGACAATTTTTTGTGCACAACACAGGTTTTTTCTCCCTCTGCGCCGCGCCACTGGCGCAACGCTTAGGATTGGGAGCTCCAAATCACAAATGGTTTGCATTTTTGGATTCAACATGCAAAATCACGACTATTGGTGCATGGACAAGAAATTTGGGCATGATTTGAGTCTCCAGGAGGTCAAAAACACTCAAACAAATGACCTCTCTGCCCCTATTTTGACACACAAGAAGCAGTCTTGGGAGAATGAAGATTTGGAGGGGCAAATGAGCACTAAATTCAGAAATTCCACTTGGGTTGGAAAGTAGACAGGCCAGGATTTCCAACAAGCACACTTGGGTACATTTTTGACTCCTGCAGGTACCTCAAAACAGCCTCCAAAGTGGCACGGTGCATATAGAGAAAAAGGCCAAATTCACCTCCGTTTCGCGAAATTTCGATTCGCGACTTTCTCCAAGTGGGCCCGCTCATCTATACTTCACTTTTTTCGGCACATAAGGCAAAGTTTAAAGTATTTTCACTCCAGGTTGGCTTCTATCCAAGTGGCAAAGGAAGGCGAGCAGTCACCTAAGCCATTTGTCATTTTTGTAACGCTGCACCTGTAACTAATGGTTGGCTTTCCACTTCCATTTTGTAATGATTCGAAAAAATCCCCAACTCTTGGTCATTTTATTTCCTCATGGCATGGTCTATTTATTGTATGCAAACCATTTGCAAATGGTTAGTTGGCTTTTAATTTCTGGGAGACTGTGGGAAAGAAACTCTGTTTCTTCATTGTATATTTTGGCAGAGGATTAATGAAAGGCAGTGGCTCTGTTTCATGAGATTCATGTGGTTGTGAGTGTAGAAAATGTGTTTTTCCTTATGTTTCATATGTATTTCATTATGTTTCATAGTTCATTCATATTCATTTCCA
>APFE031424225.1:4238-16489 GCA_000404065.3 Pinus taeda | reverse complement strand
CTTATAAAATTTTACTACAACATATTATATAAATATTTCTTCTTTCCTATAAAATTGTATGCACTATGTCCATCTTTTAAATGTGCATATTATACTTTAAAAACTTATTAATAATGCTCCCTAAAAACCCATTTACCTTTAAATCCTCTAGGTCCTGATTAATCCCCTAAACATACATCAACCCCCTAACACCTTAACCTCATTCCCTTAAGCCCTTAAACCCCTAACCCCTAAGCCATTTACCCCTACCTCATAAACCCTTAAACAATAACCCCTTATTCCTAAGCCCATAAGCTAATTAACCCCTAGCTCGACCTAACCCCTTAATCGAACCTAACCATAATAATCAAATAACATCTATCCAAATCAAGATGACAACATAGGTAAAAAATCTCCCAAAATAATATAAACATTTACAATACAAGTTACAGTACAAAGATATATAATCTAAAATACAGTATACAGTATACATTAAACATTTATAAAAATAATCTACAACGCAAAAACATATAATGAATAACTTACTAATGGATGATATTCATGCCTACCTTCAGTGTGTCCATAGTCTCCACAATGCCTTTTATTTGTTGTTATTAGAAGTATCCTTATTTTCAATCCCCTGCATCTTTTACAAGGGAAATAACATTTTTAATCCTTTGAAGCCCCTGATGTCGATCCCATATCTCCTTGGCCTCGTTGAGGAATGTTATGTGACATTTTTCCTCACCAAATTTTCAGTGATGATTTTCTTCAATATTAACCTCAAAATAGGCCTAAAACCTTTCAAAAATCATTGCAAGTGTAGCAACTATGTCAAAATTATATGATATTCAGTGGAAAAAGCCATTAATAACAGAATTTGACGTTATCTGATGACAACCTGGAATTCATTCGATAATTGACATTGTCAAACTAATGCCGGATATTTGACAGTAAAGGAAATAACATCAAATATACGACGACCATTGTGATTTAAAAAAATTAAATCGAAAAATACATTTAACTTCCAATAGTTTTTTCAATTTTATCTGTACCATCATATTATTCCGTCAGATTTTCCACTCATGTGTATTAGTGACCCAATCCCATTAGTTATGTTGTTCAATGTGTCCTTCACCACCATACACATACACACACAAAACTAGACTGAGTCTTTTCCAAGGTTTTATGGAAACCTTAAAAGTCTTAACATCCACTGAAATAACTCCTAGAGGGATCTTCTCTTTTAGGGGAACTTCCCTTTTCTTTTTCATGATGGACTTGGTCTATGTTTTGCTACATCATACCATTTTCCATGCTTTTACTTCTTCCTGCAATTGAGTCTTCATATGTGTTGTCATATTGTTGATGGTGTTGGAAATCCATCAACCAAGGGGTCTCTCCAATGGGACGTCCCAATTAGATCTCACATCATTTGGAGTAGGAGCCCCATCCAGGATATCAGCCCCATTGCCATGTATATTAGAGATACACCATGGATCTAACTGTTAATAAGAGAGAGGAGTGCACATGCACCTTCCAAAAGCAACTGTGGTGTTCCTAGTGAGTGTTCGATCATATGTGTGTCAAAGTTATTTCACTGTGGAGGGGAGGGGAAGTTAGCCTCTAAGAGGGAGGTAGTAGTGCCACCCTAGTAGAGACACACATGAACAAGAAGGGTCCGTTCAATATCAAGTGAAGTAGTCCACAAAGACGCGACGACCATTGAAACGAATATAACGAGGAAGATCTATCTAATATCGAGTGGAATAGTCCAGAAGGATGCAAAAATGATAATAGAAATTACAACACATTCTCAATATGATAAGTACCAAAATAACCGAAATAGTTCAACTACTTTAGCACAGATGAAAGAAAACATGGACTACAAACATCACAAAATAGTCTTACAAATATCCACAATCCATGCATGAAGAACGTGCTAGCCTTGAAGGCTTTTGTTATTAAGTAAAATTTCGAAGACATGTATACAATGAAAATCACTAGCTCCAATAGTGGAGCGTTGGAACCACTCGCTCCTCAAAAGAAATAATTTGTCTCTCTAATGCCTTGTGGGAGGAGGCAAGGTGAAAAGTCCTTTGCTCATACAATGAGGGGGTATATATAACCAAGGGGTGATGCTTCCCCTTTCTTGTGACTCTTTGACTACCCTCATGACTATTTGACTTCCTATGAATTTTCAACTTTACATGACTCTTCATATTCCACACATGTCCTTTGGGCTTTCACTTTACAATACTTTTTTGAAATATATGTTACATCATTGGCCACAAGGTGTAGCATGTGACTACTCATGACATGACACTGCTGACATGGACTGCATGATGATGTGGCAATGTCAAGCCACCACTGCTATTGAGTGTTGAGTGTCTACTTGAAGATGCTCTTCTTTTCACCTTCGTATGACTTAGTGATAAAGAATCTTCAATGATCTTCAGCCTTGAGTTGCGATCACAAATTTATGTCCCTTTTTATTTTCTTGATTGATTAGCTTGTTGTTTTAGCTACAAGTGTGCCTTTTAGTGAAATTCCCCCCTTCATCTCCTTCTTCATCATCTTTCCATGGTGCGATAGAGTACCTACATTTGCAATTCACTCATGATGAGATGACATTAGTCTGAAAACCCCCTAGTCTAAGATAATTCATTTTTCTCCATTAACTGAGCTAGAACCAGGTGACAGGTTAGGAGGGAGGGCTCAATGACTGCACAATGCATATTTCTAGTAGCCAGAGGCAAGACTTGAACTCTGAGACTGCATAGTGCACAAATCAGGTAGGACTAAGGAAAAAAATTGCGTAGCTCTGAGAGTCAGTGGGATAGGCTGAGGGGATGAGCACTGAGAGGACACACTGCGCAATTTTTGGAGGTAGGCCTACTACACATTTGCATGATTCATAGGCTCAGGGGATGAACTTGAGGCTTGTTATTGCATAGTGCGCAGTGAAGGATGGGCTGGGAGGAATGATTGCACAATTTTGGAGGTCAAGGCCAAAGCTCTAGCACAGAAACTACGTAGTGTAGTAGTCCTAGGAGGTAGGAAATGAACATTGCACAGTGTCAAGGGCAAGGTCATAGCTAGAATACTGGAACTGCGCAGTGCATATTTTAGGGAGGCAAGGTGAAGCCAAGTTTCATAGTCAAGAATCCTTCTTAGAAATGACTGAGTGTAAGACCAGTTAGACTGATGTGAACATTGATAAGACTTCAACTGTTATCTCACACTTTTAATACTTGATGACACAACAACATAGATCACCCAAGAAAAATGAAAAATGAATTTCCCTCTGTGTGACCACTTTACTACCATTTACAACAAGTGCGACACTTAAAACAAATATCAAAACCTTGTGAATGAGTGCAACACATGTTTACACAGTTAGAACAACTCATATACATAATGATAGACCCTTTAAACTATTAGACCATGCTTCTACACATTTTGTGACAACTAATCATGTTGAAATATGATAGTTAACCCAACTTGAAAAAGAGAGAAAAATATGTTAAGAAAGCACATGAAATGATTTTTTGTGTTTGTGATGATAGTATGCAAGATCAAGGAAGGCTCTGAAATTGAGTGTAACCGAAAATTTTAGGATGTGTTGTAGCAACTACAACACTTGGTGACACACGCATATAATTCCTGCTTCTCTGCCCCGTTTAACTTCTTCTGTGTAGGGCCTTGGTTCTTTAGGGAGTATTGATTCATTGTGTACATTACTTTGGCCTCCCCACTTACCCATGAATAGACACGGTCCCCTTTATGCCTTCTCGGTTGAATACAACATAAAATTTAGTGATATCACAATGTTTTTGGTTGGGACGGGTAGTGTAGCTTGCGATCTTAATATTTTCAGAGTACAGTTTTTCATCTCTGGTGTTGCTTTTTTGCTAACAGGCTTGGACAGTCTCTCGACATAGTCACACGGGAACATAAACATTGCTCCACTGCCAGCGAGCCTGGAAAGTACCCTAATGGAGTTGCTTGCTTCACCTCTCTGCACAGGAAGCCTTTCTCTTATTTCTATTTTATTTGTTTATTTTAAAGAGGATTGTGCATCAAAACTCATTCATTTTTGGGCAAAAGAGAGATCTCTACTTATTGAGAGCAGAAGAGGTTGTTCCTTCAGAGAAGCATATGGAGACCTTTGATTTAGGTTTTCTCATTTATATTTTTCCCCTTCTGCTCTTCTACTAATTGGATAAGCAGGAAAACACTAAAACACAAAACCAAATGTAGGTATAAGGTTTCCTAAGTAGAGATAGGTTCATGGTTGGACCAAAACTCTCCTTATGGGCAAACCATATTTTCCATCGAAACTTCATCGACTAAAAGATGTAACTGACACAAGGAAGAGAGATTGGAGGTTAGCCAAATGTTGAAGTGTCACAAGACTCTTTAGACTTCAACCACACACATAATAAGAAGCCAAAACAAGTCCAGGCACAACATTTATTCACATGATGAAAACAAAAATAAACATACAAGGAGAAAGAAAAACAGAAGAAACGAAACGAAAAGGAAAGATGAAAAACAACAAGAAAACAAAACCAAAAGAAAAGAAAAATAAGCTAAACCAAAGAATAATGCAAGAGAAAAGGAAGAAAAGACAAGAGACTAAAGAGAACAACACGGGATGGGTGCAAGAGAAGGAAAACTAAGATGTAGCTAATCCTACTCCCAACCTAACAACTATAAGTTCATGGCCATGTATAATGGAATTTCCAATGTAGCCACCATAATTGTTCCACACTTGCAATCACAAAGATACGATCGATTAAACAAATATAAAGCAATGCGCAAGAGAAAATATGAGAGATTAAATAATTTGCACAAAAACTTGAAGGTCTTTCCCGTGGGAAAAAAGATGTGTCACAACCACTACTTTCATCCAATTCACATTCTTACCTCTTTGACAGAAAGAATAATAAAAAAACCTCGAAGACTTCTTGCGAATGCCCTTTCTTCTATGTCATCCTGCTTAGCAAGCACAAGAAAAGGCCGAAACCCGTTTATTGCAATGGAGCTTGCTGAGTAAGATTGCTCCAACCATTCAACGATTGGATCATAAAATTCATCAATCCTCTTGAAAACCATGAAATATTTGATAACATGGATTTTCAATTAGATGCATAGGATTATAACGAGAATATTGTGAGGGAAAATAGATTTGATTATATTCAACAATCATGTTGAGATAGTGAGGACTTGACATAACCATCAGGGGAGACTAAAGTGCCTCAATAGCTCGACAAAATTCTAAATAATGAGATGTTGAATGATGAAGATCGAAGGATGTAAAATAAATTCCATTGGATATATTGGTGGGAGAATGATAACACAAATGACACTTATCAAAGACAAAATAATGATCAGATGCGCTAATTAAAGCATCAGATTCCAAGTTTGTAATGAAAAAAGCTAAATCAGTTTGAATAGTTCCATGAATGCTTTGAACAATCAAATCAATATCCTCGCAAGTCAAATGTGAAAAACCATTTTGATGTAACTGGTGAAAAACTGTGCAAACATTGTAATCATGAAAGTAATTTAAAAGGGATGCCAATACATTGAATACATGAGACCAGTTAGGACATGTTGAATGAAGAAGAACGTGATTCGTGTGATAAATCATGCATTCATTATTACTGAAGAGTACTTTAGGTGTGATGAAGGGAAAGATTTTCAATATAACATTCTCGAGAAAAACCAGGAGCTGACTATTAAGAGATGAATCTGATAGGCATGATTCCTTCAACCAAAGATAGTCTTTGAAATGATCAACTTCACAATTTCATGACTCTATGAGAGACACACATTCCAAACCCAAGTTTGATATGAGATGTTTGCATGAAGATGAATAAATTGACAAATATTCATGAATTCGGTCAGAGGTAAAATCTTGAAAATTTGAAAGATCATACTCGAAATACCAAACATTTTCTATTTTTTTTTGATTGAGTGAAACCATTAAAAGAGAAGGATTGTATGGGAAAAACCAGATCTGACTTAGTTCGGGGGGCTGACCAGAGTTGCAAGATCCTGACATAACCATCAATGGAAGTTAAAGTGCCTCGACTCCCGAGTAGGTCCCGTAACTTTCTAGGAATTTAAAATTGCATTTTGAATATTAAACCAGATCATGCATGGTTTGAGGATAGCTACCACCACTGGTTTCAATAGAGCCACTACTCAATAGATGGCTGCCATCTTTGTAACTGATTTCACTAGATTTTTCAACTTCAACAACTAGATTACTCAAGTCGAAAGGTTCTTCTGATCACAAATTCTAGGATGTGTTATCACTCAGGTTGTCCCTAAGCTCCTGAAGGAATACGACCGAGGTAAGCACAAACCAATCTTTGGATTGCAGGTTCTAGCCCACCTGCAATCAGAGAGGGCTCTCTCTTGATGATTTAGCTTTGTTGATGATGATTTTAGGCTAGTTATTCGGTTCAATGGGTTTTGTTTATGTTTGGATGGTGTTTGAATGGAAGGAAGATGCTTTCAAGCAGTGAGGCATGCATAGAGTGATGAGTTTCAAACCATTGGGCGTGGAGTCAAGGAGTAGAACCGCAGGTAGGCTTTCTTGATCACAAGAGGAATATGGAGCAAGGTAGCTGCACATGAAACAACCTTCAAGCTAAAGAGACGGGGTGAAATGTAAGGAATGAGAGGCAATTAAGAATCTCTCAATCAACTTAACGGAGGGAAGGAAATGAGCTCTATCTAGGGGCAGTTAAGAATCCCTGGATAACTGTCATACATGGTGAATTAGGGCAAATATGAGCCAGGTGGAATTGATATTTATGCCTAAAATAGATGAAAAACATAAAGAAACAATAGGAATTGAGCATAGAGTGCAATTAAACAAGTTCTAAGCTAATATTTCTTTCTGCTGTTTAGATAATGATGTATGAATGGAAAAACAGAGGTAAGAAACACTTATTGGGTCATGTAACAGCACAAGAATTCCACATTCACTCTTCAACCATTAAACACAGTACACAATTCATTCTCCAAGATCGTAAGCAGTCTTTGATTATAGAAATTATCAGATATACAGTGCGAGTCTCTGCTTAAGCAAAACATCCAACCAACAAAAACCAACCCTCTTCACATTGTTCAGGGCTGTCATTATAGGTAAAATATCCAGAAGTATTTATTACAACCAACCTAAACAGGTCTACGGGAAAAAGTTTTTTAAACCTAAACTTGTGCTGAAATTAAATGCAAATAAAATATCTATTGAGTTGCGCCATAAGCAGCTGGATCAAAAAGAGTTAATGTAGTGTCCTCTGTGACTTGGTGCAGTGCTTTTGCAAAAACTAAGCTTTGAGCTTTGGTCCACTGGTCTTATGTGAGTTTTAATGTGCAGTCATTGTGATGATGCGCTTTGAATGGTTCCTTAATTGCTTCTTGACTTTTAAGGATTTCTTTTAATGTTTTATTCGCCTCAAGCCCTGAGAAAATCTTCACTGATACACTTCGCCGCAACATTGATCTTCCCTGGCATGAAATTTGGCTTCACATTTGCTCTGATACTCTTTGATGCCTGAATCGGGCCTCTCTTTTTATGTTGATATGCTGAAAACCATTAAATCGGGCCTTTTATGTCATTTTCGGCGCAAAAACGGCTGAGGAATCAAAAGATTACCCAAAGATTCCCCAATTTGGCCTATTTCCTGTAGCGATGCGCGATTAGCGGCGCATCGAAAACTGCCTCAGAATTTGAATCCGGGCCTCCTAAGATGCTTTTTTCGCGCTTGCGCGCCCTTCTTTGGTGGGTGACGTCAGCATGACGCCAGCGGTGGGTCCTGGTACGGCGGATGACGTCAGTGGGGTGACGTGGCAGGGCGTTAGATGATGCGGTGCCTTATATGCTTTTGCGATGCGATAGCGATAACTGAAATGCTGCGATTTGCGATGAATTTGCGGTGAAACATGTCTTGATAGTAAATTATGTTTTAAACAAAATATTTGAATAGATGGAGGCATGCGGAGAGGAAGTATTTGTGATGCGATATGCTCTTTTGATGCGATGGAAATGTCGCATCGGAGCTAGAGGAAGCGGCATGCATTTCGGGAACATGATTCTTGCGACCACCGATTGCCGACTTATGATATCGCATCGGCTAAAAGGGGAAGCAGAATATATATGTGGCATATAGTATTGCGATATGCCGATTTGCGAAATGGTATCGGCGGAGCATCCATCGGGGAAGACAAGAACGAGTAACATTACCTTGAGACCTGCGACAGCGATAATCGCATTGGAGGGGAATCCAAAGGGATTGGAAGAATGTTAAGGTAGTCGGCAAGGGTTATTGTGATCGGAAGAAGGGTATATACGTTTTTGAAGAGTATTTGAGGCCTCTGGAGGGTCCGATAACCTAAAAAAGAAGAATTTCATGCTTTGGAAGGAGTCCATTGCATGGGAATATGGTTTTAAAGGGGAAAAATGAGGGTTCTTGCTATGTTTCAGACAAACTTAGCAATTCCCAACTGTACTTATGGTTATCTTTCAACCGAGGGGGAAGGGATAAATATATAGGGGAGTTTATTAACATAGTTTTAAAAGGGGATGGGGAGAAATAGATAGGGATTTACAAAGTAGAGTTAGAAATTAATATGGATTGTGATAAGAAAGCGCTAAGTTTAGAGATCTTAGGCTTAAAAAAAAAGGAGATAGAACTTTGTAGAGGACATATGAACACTCTTTAAGTAAAGCAAATCTTTACTAAGGTAAATGATATGAAACATGATGGATTTAAGAGATATCAAGAAGATCTTGACCTCTTTGGGGAAGTTAGTGAATGATTTGGTGAAGAAGAAGAAGGGGGAGTTAGACATGCCTCGCTTGAGTCCTTCAAATGGCCACTGCCTGATAATTGTGATATGAACAGATATAACACTTGAAAACATGAAATTGATCACAAATCAACATTTTGCAACCTCAAAACTACCTACCCAACCTACTTACCTAGCATTTTCTCTTCTTTTTAGTTTGGGTGCACTTAGCCTTGCAGACCCAGCTTTTCAACTTTTTCTTTTTCTGTCCTCCTATCTACATCGACACTTATTTCATCCAGGGCTCAGATTAGGCCATTGAGCACCCTTGCTTTTCTACCTATCCAGGAATCTGCCAAGATTAAGCTGTTTGGACAGATGGTGATTCTCTATATTCTAAAACAAAAAATTGAAACCTAGGGAGACCAAGATTAAACTGTTTGGACCTCCCTTTAACTGAAAATTCTTCAAAATGGAATAATATATCAAAATTGGAACACAGCAGTGGCACTTGAACTGGCACATTCTCATGGCATCCTTCTTTGGCTTCTGTTAGCAAATATGGAACATTGCAGCATGCAAAGAATGACATATTTGGCATGTAAAAAATGTCAATCATGAAAGATAAGTAACCTGCTGCAGCAGGAGGCTAACAGTGGCTCCACTTGGGGATGGCTTTTCCTTGTGAAAAGTCAAGAACAACAGGTTAGACTGCCTTGATCTTCTGTTGTTTTTGTGGACTAGGAAGACTTCTTTCTGTTAACTGTAAAATGATTGAAACTTTGGAAAAAGAACAGCACTTACCCCTGACTGAATTACTGTGAACTATATAGCATCTCTTGCTTTCTTCTGCATGCTTAATGTTGTGTACAATGTTACTTGAGGACTGCTCTTTGGAATAGTCTTTATACATGGATCAAACTGAGGCATTTTTCTTTAACTTTGTCTTTGAGAATGTTGCTGATGTAAAACCAAAAATGTTCCTCCCTTTTGATGCTATTGACCAAAGTTGTGGAAACTTGATTGTAGCATTTTTAATTGATTTCTCTATGATTTACAGCATTGCTCTTATCTTGCTATGGTTGCTCTAAATGTCCAAAACTGCCCTGAGTTTCGATCTCCAATATGATTCAAAACATAAAATCAACAAGAGCATTTCCTTTTGCTGGGTGTCAGGTGATTGAAGTTTAAAATTCTGAACACAACCTCCTTCCAACATGAATCGCTGTAAAATACGGCGCTATCCCTTAGTCCCTTGAGTGCTTTCAAATATATCTCAATTGGTCCTGAGCATCCTTCTGTATTTTTATTGCTCCTTTCACTCAATATTTCGCTGTACCCTTATGCTGAAACCAATGCAAAAGACAGAGCCCTTTGAAATGGATGATTTGCATGGGCTGTGCCTTATAAACTTTGCTGCGCTGTTTCTCCTATGAATGATGTCGTGGACTGATTATTAAAATAGAGGATTGCCTTTGCTCTGTCTCCATAACTTCGCTGCTCGGTTCCAAGCAATTGGATTGCTTATACAAACATAAAAAGGACAGCAATGACATATATACAAACATCAATATACAAATATATACACAGGGGCATTGTATCCCTTTAAAAGGGATCTTGATAATGTTTCAACATTCGGCCATTTACAGGGCCCTCTTCAGCTGTGCTGCCATCTTCAGATTTGAGGAAATATGTGTTGTTGCCTTGCACTGCGCTGATAATGAATGGACCTTTCCAAAGAAAATCAAACTTTGCATGTTTGCCTTTGTCTTCTCTTCGTGAATCCCACCTCAGAACTTTGTTGCCAACACAGAAATCCTCAGCCTTGGCTCCCTTATCAAACATCTTTTTGAGCTTTTCCTGCAAAATCTGAGCTCTGTCATACACTTGCTCTCTGTTTTGCTGAAGGTGAATGGTCTGATTAATTCTTCTTTGAATGTCATTTGGTTCAGCCTGAATCTCTTGTAACAGTTTGATAGTAGGAATGCCCAAAGATGAAGGAAATATGGCTTCCATGCCATATACTAGCTCATAAGGGCTCATCCCAATGGATTTCTTGGTTGAGAGTCTGTCTGCCCACAGGGCATTTGTGAGCTTCCTATGCCAACTCTTTTTGTTTTCTTCCAACACTTTTTTTATGATGTTGATGAGACTTCTGTTGGATGACTCGACCAAGCCATTACCTTGAGGATAATAAGATGAAGAGTGGCCCAAGGTAATGTGAAAATTATGGAAGAAATTGATCATATTTTTGGATTTGAAGGCAACATCATTGTCAGTGATGATTTTCTCAGGGCAGCCAAATCTAGAAAGGATATTGTCCTCAAGGAATTGGATAATAGTGGAGTCATTGGCTTGCCTACATGGGATGGCTTCAATCCACTTGGTGAAATAGTCAGTGGCTGTTAAAATCCACTTGTGCTGGCCTGAAGAAGAGGGATGGATTTCATCTATGAAGTCAAGACCCCATTGTTGAAAAGGCTGTTCGATTGAGATAGGCTTAAGGGGCAAAGTGAGTAGTTTTCTTTTTCCTTCAAAGATTTGGCATTTGTGACATGAAACAACAAATTTTTTGACATATGCAAATAGAGAGGGCCAATAATAACCAGCCCTTAAAATCTTGTCAGCAGTGGATTTCCAATATAGATGCCCTCCATAGTCCCCTGCATGGAACTCTTTCATGATGCTGTTGGTTTCATTTATGGTTAAATAGTTTAGCAATATTCCTTCATGATTTTTCCAAACAGGACACCATCTAAGACACAAAACTTTGATGCTTTCATTTTCAAAAATCTTTTCTTGGTTCTGGACAATCTTGGGGGAGCACACAGGTTTAACAATACATAACAAATATCAGCATACCATGGGGATTGCAAAAAGGTTTCACTGATCTGTGGAGTCACCAGCTCCTGTTCATTGTCCAGTTGATTAATATCTAAGGCCTGAAAGCTTGTTTCGGACATTAGTTTGGCCAGACCTTGTCACTTTATCAGTTTGGTGGGTTTTATCTCAATGTCATATTCAAGAATCCTGGCAATCCACTTGCCTCTTTTGCCTTCTAGTCCCTCTTGAGTTAATATGTCTTTTACAACAGAGTTCGAGACATAGGCAATCACATGTGAATATATAATATAAACTCTGAAGTCTTTTATGGCTTTAACAAGGGCATAGGCCTGCTTCTCCATGATTTGGTATTTCAAGGGTGCATCTCTTAAGGATCGGCTAAAAAATGCAATAGGATTTTCATTTCATTGATCATTTTTTTGTAGAAGGACGACTGCTATCGTGTGCTCAGAGGCAAAGGAAAAAATGATAAAATCTTTGTCAAATTGTGGGCTTGTGAGCACAGGCGTTTGAGTCAAGGCAACTTTGATACTCTCAAAAGCCTACTTGGTTTCAAGAGACCATCTTACCGTGGCATCCTTCTTTAGCATGTTACTTAACAGTCTTATCAATTC
>APFE031424224.1:0-12734 GCA_000404065.3 Pinus taeda | reverse complement strand
TAAGCATATTTTAGTATTTTCCATTAATGAAATGAAGTATTATTTCCGCTGCATATTTGTGTATATGGTTATCTCTGTGATTTGTTGCGTTCCTGTTTAAATCCGGATCAAAATGTCAAATGTAAACATTACAAAAGTGGATTTTATGAGTGAAAAAATAAAATCTTTTTTATATAAGCCATTTGTTGTGTTTAAAAAACTCATTTGCATCCAAAAGAGCAAGAAAAACTTAGAGCAAGGTCGTGGAAGGAAAATCACAGCAAATAGTTCAATTTTCAGGGGCGCAACACATTGGGTCACTGGTGCGGTGCATAGAGCTGGCATGGCACATTGGGCCGCCCTCCACAATGTAGAAAATACACTAGCACGACACATAGAGCAGGCGCGACGCATTGGGTTTGTGGTGTGGCACATAGAGCTGCAACCTGTTTTCACCCACGAAATTCATCCAAATGCTAAATTCGCTCGGTTGCCACCTGTCCAAAGTAAGTCAAACAATCTTCCAATGCCAATGAATGTGTGTCTTTAGATGTTTATGATGATTTAGTGAGAAAATTTTTAAACCCTACCTCCTTGCAATTTTTTCTCAAAAAGCAATTTCTTAGGGTTTGTAGTTGTGTTTTGCTGCCAATTCCATCCGTCACTCCCTCATCCTTTGATTCCCTGATTTGTTTTCTAGTTTCATCAACTCATTCCACTATCCCCATATCCCTAAAATCATTCACCCCCTTTCCCCAATTTCACTATCCCAAACCCTGGTTACAAATTCCTAAACCCTAACTTCTATCCCAAAGTCTAACTACTATCCCTAAAACCCTTATATTCCCCAAAATCTAGTGAGAAACATTCCCAAAACCCCTCTTACCCTCTCCCTTCACATTCCCTCATACATTTTCATACATTTGGGAACAAAAAACCAAAGACACCTAAAATCTCTTCATACTCATCTAAGACAACTCAAACATTTGGCAAACATGGAATCTAATCCTTCTTATGACCGAGATGAAGAGACACACAATGACTCTCCTAGAGAAATGCATGCACCAAGGAGGCCTCATAAGGGTGGTAAACATATATGAGAGGAGCCTACTTCACTTGCCGAGCTACAGGCTTGCCCTCTTGCTGTCACATGATTTCAATGCCAATCCTCTTATCAGTTCTGTGAGATGGTTGAGAGAGTCCAGTACCATCATGAGTTGGCCAGGTTGTTTGTGCTTCATCTACATAATGGCCAAGTCACTCTAGCAGATGTGACATTCACCTTCACACCGGAGTCTATTTCTCTAGCAATTGGCATTCCAAATGTCGGGGAGCAGTGGAATAAAAGGCAGCAAATTGATAGGGAACATTATGAGACATACATCAAGGTTGGTTATTAGAGACATCTTAGCAGAGTTTTCCCCTTCTGGTACCTGAAAGCCTCATATGCTCCCTTGATGAAACTCATAATTAAGTATTTCAGCTGTGAGGGCCGGTTTTCTCGCCTATATGCCTATCATATCAGATTGTTGATGCACTTTAGTAGTGCTAGAATGATGATCCTCCCTACTTCATGTGTCGAAATATTGAGAAGATGACCACCCTAGTGCAAAGGAAGACTCCTCAGCAGCAGTATAACAACATATACCATTTTCCACTAATCAAGATTGTGGTCATGCATCAACTTGGTTTGCAGAACATCTCATGGGAGGATTTCATTTCTCATGAGGTCTTCATGGCTCCTCCAGTACCTCCAGAAGCTTTTCGTGAGACAAGTGGACCTTCACATCAGCATGAGAGTCATGAGACACAAACTGCTAGTGTGCCAAAGTTTGTCACCTATCAAAAGGGCACTAGAAGGTTGTTTGCAGTAGCAAAGCGAGTATTATCTCCACCTAGGGTGGAAGAGGTCTTGCTTCCTCCATCAACAGAGTAAGTTCAGGACAAGGGCAAGTGGCCATTACATGATGAGGGGCCTTCAGGAGAGTAGGAGATAGATTTCATTCTCATTCGGGATGATGACACTAATTTGGGCCCACAAAGCTCAAAGCTCAAAGAGATCATCTAGGAGCAACAAGTGGACATCAATGATTTGTCCCTCAACCTAGAAAGAGCTAAGTGGATAGTCAAATACCTGGAGAAAATAAACAAGTGGCTAGAGGATCATCAAACCATTATGGAGCTGTAAAACATACGAGAAAACCTCCAAACTGCCAAGAGGAGGAAAGTGAAGCTCACGCCACTTGAGCAAGAAATCAATGCTGATCAAGAATCTTGGCTTGAGAGAGTGAATATCCACTTAGAAAAGTTACTAGAGAAGGCCAACAGGGAGAACAAAATGTTGAGGCACATGGCCTACCATTACTTGGCGAGAAACAAAAGTTGTAAGGCAAGAATTAGGAACTTGAAGGCCAAGTTGAAGAAAGCATCGAGAAAGAAAAAAGAACAAGATAGACTTCAGATCTTGGCTCAACACAACACTTAATGGAGGAAACTAAGCCCAAATTTCAAAAAATTTGGGACACTTTTTGCAATTTTGAAATTTTTGGGCCAAAACACAGGTTTCTCTACCCAATGCGTCACGCCACTTGGCGCTCGCTTTTGATGGAGGCCTCCTTTTGAGGAAATCTCAGCATTTTTGGATTTGTCATGAAAACATATGCATCCTTACCAATGGAAAAGAAATTTTAATACGTTTTGAACCCTTAAAAAGGTCAAAAACACCCCAAAAATGACCTTTCTACCCCTTTTTGGACACACAGGAAGCAGGGTTGGGAGAACTCAATTTTGGAGGGGCAAATGGAGGCCAAATTCAAAGGTTCCACTTGTTCAGGAAAGTAGATAGGCATACCTTTCCAAAAAGAACACTTGGAGCAAATTTGGACATCAGAAATGCCTCCAAAAGCAGCTACAAAAAGGTGCTACGCATAGGGAAATCAGCGCGGTGCATTGGGGAAATTTTGCTCAGTTTGACCAAAAATACTTTGTTTTCACCTAGTTTCTTGATAATTTGACATTTCTCCTTCTTAATGTCAAAATAATGATGTAATTTAATGTAATTTGATGGATCTTGATGTAATTATGCTAAATTTTCACTCATAGAGGTAGATTCATCCATCAAAAAGTAGTTTGCAACTCAATGAATCAGTTCCCTAGTTTTTAGAGGCAAGTTGTTCCACTGCCTAATTTTTAGTTCTCAGTTTAGAATTTGTTGGAACAACTCCTAAAATTACGAGCTTGACCCATAGAGGCTAAGATGATTTGTTGTTTACCTATATCTTGTGATTTTTCAGTCATTAGCAAAGGTTGGAATTTTGAGAACGCTTGGGGCTTCATTGTATACATTTTTCAGCAGTTTTGGCTAAGGAATAGACGAGGGTTTGCAACACTCTATGGGATTCATGTGGCATTTGGCTTTGATATTGTGTTTCCTTCTATAAATTTAAGTTTACATGTGTTTTATGTATTCCATTCTCTCTCTCTTGTTTCATCTTAACTAAAACAAACAAGGATAAAGGTAGAATCCATTGAAATTACAGTGCTCTACCTAGGGTTTGCTTAGTTATTTATGTTTTCAGCTGTTTGAAGAGGATCCCTGAGGTTTTATTTCCCTATTCAACTCCTCATCTATCTAAAGATCTCCATTTCATTCAATTTGAAGTATAAAATCATTTTCGTACCTCGCCCCATTGAGATCTCTGCAAAACTGAGCCTCATTCCCTAGACCCAAATCTGCCTTTCCACTTGAGCCAACAAAACATCATCAAATTTAATCAAAATCATTTGCACACATACCTAGCCTAAGATCAGTATTCACATCAGTCATCTCAAGCCCTATTGACTATATTTTTCTGAGATTGATAAGGAGAGAGCCCTCTCCCAATGTGGTAGGGCTAGCTACTAGGTTAAGCGTGGTTTGATGTTATCCTAGATCCCACCTTTCTAAACCTAAGGTAGATTTAGGCACTAACATAATCGAAACTAAGGGAAGAAGTGTATTGATTTCTGATTATTGACCTTGATTTTCACAATCGAGAACATTGAATGTTGATTTTGAAGTGTGGACATAAGAATCAAGTCTAAATATGAGCCTATTTCTGACACTCTTCACACCAATTTCAGGGGTAAAGTGAAGGTAGACTAAGCCCTATTTTGGTGACTTATATTTCCAATAGGATCAAGAATCCATCAACTATTTAACACCATCTGATGGGGGTTATCTAAACTAGACACAAGAACAATCCCACAGACCATAGCATGTCTCTCAGAAGCATACTTGATAGAAATATGAAGACATCTTTTGGGAAGTACATTTCAAAATCATCATAAGGAAATCTTCAATAAACTTGAGATCACTCAAGGAAATATTCAACAAGCACACTCAACATAAGTAGAAATGAGGTATGTAACACGTAAAGTGATTTTTTAAGTGAAAATTATTGATTGAAGACATCATTCATGTAGTCAGAGATTGGCTTGTTGTTAAGACGTAGTTTTTATGTCTTGAGAAGTAGATTAAGTTTGGAATATTTGAAGCATACATAAACATAAATAGATTTATTAAATACCTTTGTAAGTTGTTCATGGTCGCTAGTATAAGATCCCACATCAATTTATCTATTTAATATGTTCAAGTTGGTTGGGTGGTGCAATGAAGCAAAGTGAATTCTCCTACGTTTTTTATCCTAAAATACTTCAAAGTGGCATGGTGGTGCTAGGGAAAATTAGAGCTTGCAGGGTGTTAGAGCATCCTTTTAGTTGGAGTTCATAAAATCAAGGCATCAGAGCGTATTTCCAATTGGAACTTGTAAAGATAGGGTGTAGGTGAATCATTTTAGGTTTTGGTGCTTCTTTACCAATCAAATGCTTTTCTAGGGTACTAGGAAGTTGTAGTTGAAAAAGATTTTACTCATAAAATTATATTAGAAAAGATTTTAATGGGTTTTCTCCTAGAAGAGTTTCCACCTAAAAATTTCTTTTGTACTTCTTTTGTGATGTGTTGATTATCTATGTTTTATTTTATGTTAATTCTCTCAAATTTAAGAATTAACTAATTGCAAGTGACATATTTATTCAACCTCTCTCGGTATTTCCAATAACTGGTATACGAGAAAGTTCCTTCACAAGTAGTCTAACGACTAGAAGGCAGATTGTGGATTACACGAAGAACCCATTTCCATTATTTCATGGAAAGAACTATGTGATTTGATGTGTAAGGATGAAAATATGCATGAAAGCATGGGGATTTGATATCTAACACTCTATAATGATTGGATGCAAAGAATGCTCGATTCATCATGTGACTCCTCCAATAAATGATGCAGGTAAGAAGATTTATGAAAGTAATGTTAAAGTGAAGAATTATACCTTGAATGATCTATAAGAGTCATTGTAGGTTAAGTTAATTTACTTCACCTCTACAATAGAACTTTTGGATAAGATCCAAAACATCTATCAAGGGAAGGTTATTCAAGGAAGCCAAGTTTTAGAATTTCAGAGGAAAATTTGCGCAACTAAGAATGAATGAAGAGGGTAATATTGGAGCCTATTTTATATGAGTTGACAAAGTAGTAAATTTCATTCAAGGATTGCAAGAACCAATAAAAAAAGGTAATTGTCTGAAAGGTACTGAGATCACGCTCGATAAGATTTGACACTAAAGTCTTAGTGCTAGAAGAAAGGTTAGACTTAGATATTGTTAGAATGGATAAGCTACATTGAATACTTATAGCCTACAAAATTACAAGAAAACATGATAACCCATATAAAAGAGAAGAAACTTTTACAAAATATAAAAAGACAGGGAAAATTAAGAAACAATAAAATCCAAGGATTAGTTGTAGTTGTAGCGATATTTCAAATGAAGAAATAGTCAATTTTGTAAGGAATTTGAAGAGACGAATTGGCAAATAGAAAGCTAAGATTAATTTGAAAATTTTCAATTGTGGTGAAATTGATTATTGTGCTTCAAATAGTCCTTATGATTTGTTTTTGGATGATGATGATGAAGAAGAAGCTATTAAGAAGGTAAAGGAAAACTAGAAAAGATACAAGAAACAAGGTAAAAAGAAAATCAACAAGAGAAACCTCTACTCAAAAGAAGATAGTTTCTCATTTGATGAAGAAAGTGATAGTGATGATGACAACACCAATGTCACAAACAAGGGTGTTATTTATGGAAATGGACAATCGAAAGGAATCACTTCAAGAAAACAAAGAAGAAGGTGAGATAGACCTTGAAAGAGAACTTGTTATTGATTTAAAATATTTAAACATGTTGACACCTAATCATCAGGATTGGGTGAATGTAACTAATGTAAATAAATAATAAGAAATATGAATAGTCATCAGGAGATGAAGTGAACAGTCTCTCCCTCATGTATATAATAAAGACCAACCTGAAGGAATAAAAACATCAATTGAATTTGTGGAGTTACTACCTAGCCTGACATGGTATCAGAACCAGCTCCCGAAATTAGTCCTTATGTAACTCCTAGGGTTTGAGTGTCAGTTTTATACCTATATTCTACCTAGTTTTCTAAAGCCTGCTCCAAGTAGTGTCATATATGTTTTTCTGATATTGTATGTGCTTTCAAAGTCTGTGCCCTCTATCAAGTTTGTTCCCTTTGTTATATGTGTTTTTTCAAGTGAACGTTGAATGCTGATGTGCATAGTATCATTTTCAAATGAATGCTGGGTCTGGTGTGTGAAACATTGTGATATACACTGATGCTATTGGTATCATTTCCATTTTCTCAGGGTCTGGTGTGTGAAACATTGTCATATGCACTGGAATAGTCATAATGTGTATAACTCCTGCGTGAAGGACAACCCCGTGCTTGAAGAAGGCCATCAGAGCCCTCCTTGTATTGCACTCCCATCGTAACTCCATGATGAATGTGGTGGCAGCAGAAACATGGTGGCACTGCTCCGATACGACCCTCCTCCATACCTCAGCCTAACACAGTCAAGTTTCGCGTTGCCTACATACTCCCACTAAGTTTTCTGATTTCGATGATTTCGAGGTCAATAATCTGGTACCCAGCCTGCAAGTTTTGAACTAATGAAAATCATACATAAATGGAAAAGGTATAATTCCTTAGAGTTCGACACTAGTAGCATGTCTGGTAATAGATCTCATATCTTATGGGTTACAGAAGTGAAAACCCCTAAATATCTTCTGTACCAAAAGCCGAAGCCGACTTTGATCAGTATACTTTTGTTGATATATCATGTTGTTGGTTAACACTGTTATGGAAGAAGAAATGATGGGTTTCTGCAGTTAATCACAATAGGAGAGATTCTATACATTTATGGTGGTTATTAAGCATGGAATTCTGTGTAAGACTTTATTGAACGCTATCTTGCACAGGAGCAATCTCAGACAAGTTAAGGTTATGCTGAAGACTTCCAATTGACTTTTGTAGGCTGACTAATTTGGTGCTTTACTATAACAGTTGATTCATTTGTGGAATTGCTTATACAAGTCTCAGTATTTTTCTATAGATTCCTTTGATAGCATAGACAAGAATTGGGAAGATGCCATGAAAATGAAAATAATGTGTTCACTATATCTTTGATATTTTTGTGAATTTGGATTGAGATAGATTTGAAGATAAATTATTCTACATACCTCTATCTCCATATATCATATATTAGGATTAATTTTTTAGCAGCAGAAGTTTTCTCCACAAAAGCACATTTTTTGCTAGCAGAAGTATTTTTTTACTCAGATGATACAATGCATTCAATCATATCCATTGTGGGAATAGTTCTCACTAGAAAGGAGAACTATCTTGAGTGGTTCCGTATGATAAAACACACCCTCATTTTCAATGAGTTTTGGAAAGGAGTGTGCATTGGATAAAGAGACAAAGAGCTAGAACAACCTAACTCAGAGAAAGAGCTCGCCATTTTGGAAAATAAGAACAACAAAGCCTATGCATTAATTGTAGCATCTGTAAGTGAAGAGGTGACTTCCCATGTTTCACCATTTTCAACTGCTTTCAAAGCCTTACAAAAGCTAAAAGAACTCTATGACTCACATTCTGGACTTGAAGTTATTCAACTCATGATTAAACTATTCACTCTTGAATTGCAAAATAATGATCCTCTTGCTCTTGCATCTGAAGTAAAATCTATAATGCATGATATCAAAGCCGCTAAGGATGAATTGGATATTCCTCTTATCACTTTTCTCAAGGCACTTTATCCTACTTATTCCAATTATCTTGAGTCATTGCAAGCAAATGGAAATCTCAAAGATATTACCTTTGACTCTCTTGTGAGAAAATTTGCTGAAAGAGAGAAAGCTTTTGGAAAGAATATAGCCCCTGAATCTTTTGAAGTGGCTGTGTGATTTGCTCATAACGAAAATAATCCTACTCGAGATTCTTCCAGAGGAAGAGGTGGTCAAAGAGGAAGAGGAAGATATTTCATAAGAAGGGGGGGCAGACACTTTCAAGGAGAAAAGGTAAATTTGCACTGCATACGCTGCAAAAGAAATGGATCACATGATGCCTCTACATGCAAGTTACCATGGCACAAAATTGAGTAGCAAAGAAACCAATAGAAAGGTAAAACTAATGACACAGAAGAAGGTAAATAACTTGAATCCACTCATTATGTTGTGGCACAATGTAATATCGGAGTAAATGAAGAATTATTTAATGATTCACTTGCTTCCTAGAAAAATGATTGGTTGCTTGACTCAGGAGAAACTTGCCACACGACTCATAGAAAAGATTTTTTTGAAAAATTTACTGACAATGTTGATGGAGTAGTATACTTTGCAGACCAATAAAAAATCAAGCCATCATGGCTTGGCACAATCAGGCTTAAATTTCCTGGTCTTCCAGAATTTCTTTTGCATCATGTTCTTTATCTCCCACAACTGAAGAGAAACTTGTTGTCCTTGGTACACATCCACCAGCAAGGTCACTCCATTCATATGTTTGATGGAAAGCTTGAGGTAAGAAAAGCATCTAACCACTTACTTGTCATCAGGGAAATAGAAGAAGAAAGGCTTCTCAAGCTGTAAGATACGTCTGCTCGTGCACAACATTTCTCATACAACTCTCATTATGAAGAAGGTACACTTTCATCAAGTCTATTATGGCATGCTAGATTTGAACATTTGAACTATGACAACCTCTGTTTGTTGAAGAAAAATGGTGTTGCTAGTTTGCCTACAATTCCTAGGAAATTAAAGCAATGTGATGCTTGCATTCTAGGAAAGCATAACAAACAGTCTTTTCATGATTCACATTCAAGAGCACATAGAAAACTTGAACTCATTCATTCATATTTATGTGGTCTAATGCGTGTTTCTTGTGCAAATGGAAATAAATATATGATGACATTTATTGATGACTACACCGGAATGTGTTGGGTTTATTTATTGAAGAACAAATCTGATGTTTTTCAAACATTCAAGAACTTTCATAAATGGATTGAAAATGATGCATAATATCATATTGGGTCTATTCACACTGATAATGGAAAAGAATACACATCAAATGAATTTGAAAAATATGTTTGCCAACATGGGATCAAACATCAAACAACTGCACCTTATAATCCTCAACAGAATGGTGTAGCTGAAAGAATGAATAGGACAATCTTAAATATGGTACGCTCCATGCTCTTCTTTAAAAATGTAAAAATAGTGTTTTGGGATGATGTTATTCTATGTGTTTCATATATAGAGGATAGATTTCCATCTAATGCTATTAGAAACAAGACTCCATATGAAATGTGGTATGGGCACGCTCCTTCAGTAAATCATCTTAGGGTCTTTGGTTCCACCTGTTATGCCTTGATACCAAAGGTACATAGAAACAAACTTGGTGCAAGAAGTTAGAAGTCTATCTTCCTAGGGTATTCAAACACCTCCAAAGCATACTGTCTCTATGATGAAGTCAATAAAAATTTTGTTGTATCTAGAGATGTAATTTTTCTTGAACCATCCGAAATTGACAATGTTGTTGATCGGCAACTTGATTGCTTGGATAGATTCACAAATGAAAAATCATTTCAAGAATTTGATAATCAGATTCCACATCTTAAAGGGGGATTCCTATACCAGATCAACACGTGGAATCTTCTTCTGCAGAACCCTCTCCCCCATATGAAACTCCAACAATGGATGATGCTTTAAGTGATGTGATTGATAGAATTGGGAGACTCAATCTTGATTCAGTCCCAACTCAATCGACGGAGCAGCTTGTACCATATGAGAAAGGTCCTCCAAAGTGGCTGATAAAGACACTTGAAAGTGTTTATCTTGATGAGGTTGTAAAGGTAGGAACTAGAAATTCAAACTAACAAAATGGACGTGATGTAGATGACTCTAATTCACCTGTTGATATGGATGTTTCTTATGATTGTGAATTGAATTTGTCTACAGATTTTGAACCAACTTCTTTCAAAGAAGTTTCTTCTCATGATGAATGGAAAGAAGCAATAAAAACGGAGTATGATGCCCTCATAAAGAATGACACTTGGAAGCTAGTTGATCTTCCATTAGGAACCAAACCAATCGGCTGCAAGTGGGTATACAACAACAAGTATAAAGCTGATGGTTCACTTGACAAGCACAAAGCCAGGCTTGTGGCAAAAGGTTTTGCACAAAAGGAAGGGGTCGATTATGAGGAGACTTTTGGCCCCACAACAAAATGGGCTACCATCTGGACACTCTTTGCCCTAGAAGCTCAAAACGATTGGAAAGTCTATCAAATGGATGTAAAAACTGCTTTCTTGAATGGAGATCTAAAAGAGAATGTTTTTATGTCCCAGCGTAAAGGATTTTCTATGAGAGGTCATGAACATAAATTATGCAAACTTGTGAAGTCCTTGTATGGCCTCAAATAAGCACCCTGAGCCTGGTATGAAAAACTAACTTAGGATCTTTTAAAGCTCAATTTCAAACATTATGATGTTGATGATGCAACTTTATTTGTCAAGAAAGTTGGCAAAATAGTTCTATATCTTGTGTATATGTAGATGATATTTTGATGACAGGGAACAATGAAAGCTACATTGCATCCATAAAGAAGGAATTTGGGAAAAGTTTTGAAATGACTGATTTGGGCTATGTTCATTACTATCTTGCTATTGAAGTAACTCAACATCCAAAGTCCATATTTCTTTCTCAAAAGAAGTACCTTGGAGATCTGTTGAATGGATTTGGCATGACAGAATGCATTCCTCTTACTACTACAATGGAATAAAACTTAAAGCTCACATCTATTGAAGGAAAAGAATTTGAGGATGCAACAAAGTATAGAAAGCTTGTAGGAAGTCTCAACTACCTAACTACTATCAGACCAGACATTTCATTTGCTGTTGGAATCCTCTCCAGGTTTATGCAAAAGCCTTGTGAGGGACATTGGTTTGCTGCAAAAAGAGTTCTAAGGTACTTGAAGGGAACTCAAGACTTTGGAATCAAGTATACATAGGTGGATGACTTTAGCTTGATTGGGTACTCTGATTCAGACTTCGATGGAGACAGAGAAACTTGGGTATCTACTTCAAGATATGCTATGAGTCTTGGATCAGGAGTTGTCTCCTAGAGATCATGCAAACAATCAGTTCCAGAAGATTCCACAATAGAAGCAAAATACGTGGCAGCAGCTGAGGCAACAAAAGAAATTGTGTGGCTTAGGAAAATTCTTGAAGATTTATAGCTAAAACAAGTACAATAAACTCCAATCATGATTTCCAATACCTCTACAATAATGTTGGCCAAGAACCCAAAGTTCCATGATCGAACGAAGCACATCAATACTAAATATCATCTGATTTGACATCATGTTGAGGCCAAAACAATCCATCTCCATCAATGTTCTACTAATGAGCAAATTGCAGACATCTTCACCAAAGAACTTGGAAGAGAAAAGCTTGAATGATTCAGAATGATGCTTGGACTCACCATCATCCCTTCAGATTAAGGGGGGGAATGTTGACACATAATCATCAGGATTGGGTGAATGTAATTAATGCAAATAAATAATAAGAAATATGAATAGTCATCAGGAGATGAAGTGAACAGTCTCTCCCTCATGTATATAATAAAGACCAACCTGAAGGAATAAAAACATGAATTGAATTGGTGGATTTATTGCCTAGCCTGACATGGTATCAGAGCCAGCTCCCGAAATTAGTCCTTGTGTAACTCCTAGTGTCTGAGTGTCAGTTGTATACCTATATTCTACCCGGTTGTCTAAAGTCTGCTCCAGGCAATGTCATTTATGTTTTTCTGATATTGTATGTGTTTTCAAAGTCTGCGCCCTCTATCAAGTTTGTTCCCTTTGTCATATGTATTTTTTCAAGTGAACACTGAACGCTGATGTGTATAGTATTGTTGAGGGATTTGCTCCCCTAGGGCTTTTGGGTGGAAACCCTAGCAGACTGAAAGTTGTCTAAACAGAGAAACATAAATTTCACACAACCATTATGCTATTATAAGCTAATTCTATAGTAAGAGGGGCGTACCTCAGGTCCTACATTCGAGAAGTTCCTTAAGGGTCCAAACCCTTCTTCAAGTCCCTTTCGCTCCTTTGTCCTGCAAAACAACCAATTCCAAAGAATACAACAGTATATGGACAAGACTTATAAAGAAATCATCTTCATGTTATAAAAGAAGGTAGTTAGTTATGAACTTTAAACAACCATTCACATATGAATTCAAACATGAACATCATAAACATAAAGAAGATGCATATCAGGAACCAAGACATGTTTCTTTATTATAG
>APFE031424223.1:34413-46195 GCA_000404065.3 Pinus taeda | reverse complement strand
TTTTTTTTTTTTTTTTCGCCTCAAGCTTTGTTCTATTTTCTCTATTGATGTGGATAAAGGCTTCACAAATGAAAGTCTTTAAAAATGAGTAGTTTACCTTTTTAACTCTCCAGACCACCTCTAGAATGCCACTGTCAAGGGAACTTACAGGCCCTCTATTTATTAGATAAACAATAATATCTATAGCATCTACCCAAAATTGTAAGGGAAATCCTATATTCAATCTCATGCACGTTGCATACTCCATGATTGTCCTAATCATCATTTCTCACACCGTTTTCCTGTGGTGTTCCCGTAACTATATTTTCTTTTCATACTCCATGCTGTAATGATCAAACAGTTATATGAATAATTTTATAAGTTACCATGCTAGGTAAATGTGAAAACAGGAATTATTACTTTATTAATATTGAAATGTTATTTATTCAAAATTATGAATTCAGTAATATTGTAAGTAACTTTGTGAACAAAATTTATTTACTTCTTCTTTCTTAATTAAAAGAAACAGTTGCCAGCAAACAAGGGCAACCCTGACCACTTTTCCTTACCATAGAAATGGTAAAGACGAAAAGGCCTGGGTTGTTAAGGAACAGGCAGGAAAAGAAAGGAAGGAGGACAGAAGCAAGAGAGGATGGTACTATGTCTGGTGAGGATCAGATAGTACCAGCACTATGGTGCATTATATCGCACTGCTGTTAGCGTGCATCATCTTGCGGAAGGCAGTGGCCTGCAAGTGAGCTTGGGGGAGAGCATTAGGTCAAAATGACTGATCTTGTGGATGGGTGGATAACAAGCTTTATATGAGTCTATTCCAGTTTGGAGAAAAAGGCAGAAAATTAAAGAAAGCACAGTACAGGTAAGTACATTATGGTTACAGCATTAACATAGGAATCTTTTCTTTCTCTGTAAAAGTTATTAGTTATCTGTAACGTAAAACTTTATTATTCATCTGGAAAAGAAGACTTTAATATGAATCTGTAAGGTTACTGTCTACTATAAATAAGTGATTACAATAAGGTGAACAGAGTAGTTCATTTACTTTCTTTAATGATCAAGACTGTGAATTTATGCTTCAGTTATCCCAACCAGTAGACAAAAACCATAGAGAATGATAGGTACTTTATTGACCATAAACAGAGAGGAAATTACATGATACATTTCATAACCAGATAAGTATAGTTCAATCAAATGAAAAAAAAAGAAACAGTCATTTCGACTAGGCAATCTATATCAGTAAGCGAACTGTGAAATATTTAGTATATGCAACTTATATATTGAAACAGAACAAAAGAATTATTTTGCCAGAAACAAAACCGAAGGGTTTACTGGTCGTGCAATGCTTCTAGTGCTCACACCACGAGGGTGTATGAGACTGGACATAGCGTCGCAAGACTCACCATTAGACAGAGTTAATAGAGTCGACCGAGACGGAAATCGACTGTGACAAACTTGACCAAAGGTAAAAGACAACCAATGCATGTTCAGAACTAAATAAATATACATTGAACAGTGAACCATACATAAAATCTCTGTCCATAACCATCGAAAGAGATGTATAGATATATAAAGCGCAAGCTGTGAATAAGCCTTTGGGCAGAGGCGGCAACGATACAATATATATATATATATATAGTTGCCGGAATGACGGAGGCATTCCACAAGAAGCATCAATATTCTGAATCAAAGATACATTTCTAGATGAAAAGGAAACAGAGATACATTTTTTAACCAGAAATAAAGATTCAGTAAGAAACGAAGGTATGTCTCTAAGGACGAGACAGAGTATTGTATCAATGCAAAGGCAGTAGCTGCTAAATTAGAGTATATCCCTCATGAGTATCCATACAACAAGAGAACGAGCAATCATAGGAGAACGTAGATAGTCTGCGTAAATCTTAGGCATATAATAATAACAAACATTGAAATTATAAAGAGTTGGAGTCTACATCAAACAGTAGATAATAACCTGTGTAAATCCTTGATTCTCAGTCAAATCTCGAACCAATCATAGTTCGTATCATTACACATATCATATACATAATGGTACAGCTGACAGGCTATGCCTCATTTAACATAAATATTCCCAGCACCCTCGAAGGGACTCAAGTGGGTTCAAGCCACTAAAACCCAATCTAGATTAACAGAACTACCCAGAATGTAAATAAGGAAATAAAACCCTCCGTGACGAGAAATCCAGTGCCGAGAATTCCATCACTCGGACCAGCCATAATGGAGCACGATAAGACTCCTGGCATAAAGAGGACCATATTCAGATAGTAAGCCAAGGTAATGAAATTACAAGCCGTGGGCTAGAGCCACTCACCTGGAATGTGCAGATGAAGCTTGAGTCCTGGAAACTGTCGTTACCATACTTTTACGCTCGGAAACCTGGCAAGTTAAATATCAACTTGATTAATCCTGTTATGATGCATAAACAATAAGAAAATAACTCAGCTTCATTCAAAAGGGGAATTTCCATAGTTACCTTCAGACAAAATCCAAGTCTTGGCCAATCCTCGCAGACTGTTGGTAACCTCGATCTCATTCAAGATGGTTGCAACCCAGTGGAGCTGGCGGTATGTTGACTATGGACAAGAAGTTGAACAAGGGTTCCTTGGTATAATCAGGAAGAGCAGCGTCGAGAGGCGCTGCCTCACATTCACCGAGAAAATGGCAAAGTAAACCCTAGACAAATCTCTTTTAACCTAGGACCATCAATAACCACCGTTGATTTTTGGAGTGAGATCCTGTTCGTCCATTCAGGGTGTAATCCTGAGAGGTTACGGGCCGAGTTAAAAACATTTAACACTTCCAGCTACCCCGACTCCATATCCGAGAATCGTATCAGAGGAGGTGTACAAAGGGACCAGCTGTCCTGTTCGGACAGCCAGTGGAGCGTTACCGAGGTTTGGTCATTCAATTCGCGTAGTTAGCATTAATCTCAGAGTCCAGGAGATGGCGGGATTGTCCAGGCGACGTGTGCAATATGCCAGCTCAGGGCTACCATGAGTCGAATATGAAGTCATTGCATACATATATGTATTAATATATAAACTTATGATGGGTTAAAAAGAAATTAGCATGTGAATTGATAATATGTATGTTAGCGCATAGGTTCTAAAGATTAAATAGCATAGGAAGGTATTGGTAATTAAAAAGAAAATTTGTAAGGGTAGTGACATATGGTATCAGAGCCCAGATACAACACTGTGGCCTCTGGGTAGAACATCAATGACAGACAAAGACACTGTATAAATGACTAACAAAGGTTGTTACCGATAATACTCTTGAATGTTTCTTTCTGTTGTTGAATGAAGTACAGGCTTCAGGTTTGAAGATAGAGACATGAGGAGAGCAGATAACCCCCCACGACGACCTGTAATGGGACAGGGAGTACCCGGTCCCGAGAACAACCCAGAACTATGGGTGCAGCTTGGGGAAGAAGCCAGAGTTACGAATCAAGCAATCTTGGAGACGGTGCAAGAGCTGAAGAATGAGATGGCTCGCCTACGGGAAGACAATGCTCGGTTAACAATGGAACAAGAAAGAATCTTAAAGAGTTTGTCTGATAAACAAAATCAATTACCAGCTAATCCCAGTGCAGAGCAGCAAAGGATGTCCAAAGAACAGAACCATCATATACCCCCCGAAGGATCAGAAGAACAGGAGGAACGCTCTGATAATGTATTTGACCAGCAAACCTCAAAAAGACAGAAGGTAGAATTACAAGGAGAATTCCGCAAAATCAAACCACCACATTTTGATGGAGAACAAGAGGAAGCGGCTGAAGCCTGGATCATAAATATGAACAAGTATTTTCAGCTTTATGAATATGACAATAACCTAAAGGCACGGCTGGCTATTTTTCAATTACAAGGGAAGGCCACCTTATGGTGGGAGGAGGTAAAGATAGTAAAATGGGTCACCGAGCAAAATATTACATGGGATAATTTTCAGAGATTCTTCAAGGAGTGATATTTAACGGAACGCTTCTATGATGAGAAGGCAAGGGAGTTCCATGATTTGCGATTAGGACAGCAGACCATGGACGAATTCATCACTCGCTTTACATCCCTACTTCGTTATGTACCATACATAAGGGAAGAAAAGGCAAAGGTCCAGCGATTCGTTAGCAGTTTGCCAGCATACATGCGAGAGAGGATTGAGTTTGACAATCCAAAATTGATGGATGAGGTAATCCGCAAAGCTAGAATCTGTTATCAACAAAGTAAACAGAAAGGGGAAACTGCTAACAGAAAATGGAATGAGAAGAGAAGTTTCAAGACAGTGGGAAACAGCAAAGGGAATCGTAGCAATGGCAGTAAAGGAAATGGCAAAGGAGCAACCAGCAGATTTGCACCAAGAACTACATCTAGGTTCAGAACTACCAATGAGTCCAAGGTCAGCGAACAGCAACCAAGGTTGGACAATGAAGGTACAGCAAGACCTCCGGTGCAGTGCTGGGGTTGTGGGGGACCTCATTACATTAAAAACTGTCCACAGCGAAAAGGAACTGAGCAATTATCCCAAATTCATGAAGCTTCAACTGTGGGCGAGGTTGGTCGCAGTATACCCAGAATTAACGCGGCTCTGGAAGACCGTCAGGCGGAATACCAGCCAACCATGGTTGAGTTTGAAGGTAAAATTTCAAACCTTACCATATCTGTTTTAATTGACCCTGGGGCTACGTTAAGCTATGTAAGTCCAAAGGTAGTGGAATGTTGTAATTTACAATCTGTTAAATTTAAAAATCCTTGGCTAGTACAATTAGCTACCGGAGCCAAGCGACGGGTAACAGCCAAAATCAATGATTGCCCATTTATCATAGCAGACCAGCCAGTGACGGCTGATCTTAATATACTCCCTCTTAGATCCTATGATATTCTAATTGGCATGGACTGGTTAGAAAAACACTGGTCATTAGTTGATTGCAAAACCAAAGTTATTTACTACAGAGATCAGCAAGGAAACAGGAAAGAAATGCAAGGAATTAAGCAACCAGTGCAAGTTCGCCTGATAACTGCCAACCAACTGATAAAATGCATACGGAAGGGGTGTGAAGTCTACGCCATCCAAGTAGGATATGCGAATTCTAAGGATAAATCGATTTCTTTGAACAGTATTCCTATAATACAGGAATTTACAGATGTATTTCCAGAGGAAATTCCTGGACTACCACCGCGAAGGAATATAGATTTTACCATAGAGCTGATACCCGGAGCTGCACCAGTATCACGAGCACCCTACAGAATGAGTACACCTCAGCTGACAGAACTGAAAATGCAGTTGCAAGAATTACTAGACAAAGAGTACATTCGTCCTAGTGTGTCTCCCTGGGGAGCTCCAGTTTTATTTGTCAAGAAAAAGGATGGTACTCTCCGGATGTGTATCGATTACAGACAATTGAACAAGTTGACCATCAAAAATAAGTATCCCTTACCCCGGATCGATGAATTATTCGATCAAGTGAAAGGCGCAACAGTGTTCTCCAAGATCGATTTGCGATCGGGATATCATCAAATCCAAATTAAGGACGAGGACACCGCTAAAACGGCCTTTAGAACAAGGTATGGACATTACGAATTTGTGGTTTTGCCATTTGGGCTAACCAACGCCCCTGCAACTTTTATGTGTTTAATGAACAACATTTTTCATCCATACTTGGATCGATTTGTGCTAATAATTCATTGACGACATATTAATATATTCACGCACAATCGAAGAACATCATGAACATCTCCGAATGGTATAACAGACCCTTCGAGAACATCAGTTGTACGCAAAATTTAGTAAGTGTGACTTCTTTAAAGAGGAAATCCAATATTTGGGCCACGTGATCACAAAGGATGGAATTGCTGTAGACCCGGAAAAGATAAAGGCCATAATGGACTGGCCTGTGCCAAAAGACGTAGCGGATGTCCGATCTTTTATGGGATTGGCCGGGTATTACAGAAGGTTTGTGGAAGGTTTCTCGAAAGTAGCTTTTCCCATTACCTCATTACAGAAGAAAGGGAGAGCGTTTCATTGGACCCCAAATTGCCAGAAAAGTTTTGAGCAACTGAAACATTTGCTCACTACAGCACCAATTTTGAGTATAGCAGATTCTCATAAGGATTATGTGGTCTGCACAGATGCAAGTAAGGAAGGATTGGGAGGAGTTTTAATGCAAGAAGGCCGGGTAATTGCTTACGAATCCCGTAAATTAAAAGAACATGAACAACGATACTCCGCCTATGACTTGGAACTGGCTGCTGTTATACATGCTCTGAAGATGTGGCGGCATTATCTTATGGGTAGGAAATTTTTGCTGCTCACCGACCACCATAGCTTGACCAGCTATTTCAGCCAGCCTACTTTAAATGCTAGGCAAGCACGGTGGATGGATTTTTTAAGTGGTTTCGACTTCGATATAAAACATTTGCAAGGGAAAGAAAATAGAGTAGCAGACGCTTTAAGCAGGAAAGTACAAAGTCTGTATGAAGTTTCCATTACTGGATGGAAAAACCCCTTTCTAGACATAATAAAGGAAATTTCAGGCCAAGATACAGAATACCAACAGCTAAAACAGCAAATACAGCAATCTGATGGAAAGGACAGCCAACAAGAATTCACGACAGATGATACGGGAATTGTCTATTTCAAGCAAACAATATACGTGCCCAATCAAAACAAAATTAAAAGTCTGATTATGGACGAATTCCACATCAACCATTATGCTGGTCACCCGGGTTATCAAAAGATGATGACAGCAATCCGGAAAGAATATTTTTGGCCAGGAATGAAAAAGGATATTGTAGAATACTTGGCACGGTGTTTGGAATGCCAGCAAATTAAAGCTGAACATCAGCATCTAGCAGGGCTGTTACAACCCTTGCCCATTCCAGAATGGAAATGGGAAATCATCTCCATGGATTTTATTACAGGGTTACCTAGAACAAAGAAAAACAATGATTCCATTATGGTAGTAGTGGACAAGTTGAGTAAGGCTGCACATTTCATACCGGTGCAATCAACCTACAGAGCTGCACAAATCGCTCATGTTTTTATGCAGAATGTGTTCAGATTGCATGGCCTCCCAAAAACAATAATTTCGGATCGAGATGTGAAATTCACATCGGCTTTTTGGAAGACGCTATTTGTTGATTTAGGTACTCAGCTGAATTTTAGCACAGCGTACCATCTGCAAACTGATGGACAGACGGAGCGAGTAAACCAAGTAGTAGAAGACATGCTAAGGGCCTATGTTATGCAACAACCCACACGATGGGAGGAATATTTACACTTGGTGGAATTTGCGTATAACAATGGTTATCATACTTCAACGCAAATGAGTCCATTTGAGGTTATGTATGGTCGAAAATACCGTACACCCTCCAGCTGGGGAGGACCTGAGGATAAATTAAGTCTAGGACCCGACATGCTTAAAGAAATGGAGGACATGGTAAAGAGAGTACGTGTTAATCTGAAGGCGGCTTAGGATAGACAAAAGAATTTCGCTGATCGAAAAAGGAGATTTAAGGAGTATCAGGTTGGGGATCATGTGTATATTCGAATTCAGGCCAAAAGAAGTACCTTGCAATGGGCTGGTTGCGCTAAATTGGCACCCAGATATTATGGACCATTTCAGATACTAGCAAGGGTTGGACCGATGGCTTACCAGCTGGCCTTGCCGAGTCACATTCGGGTCCATAACGTATTTCATGTTTTGGTCCTAAAGAAGTATGTGTATGACCCTAAGCATGTAATTCGTTGGCAGGATATACAGGTGGGGTTATTGTTATGATAAAGATTCAGCAAGAATCCTATTTGGAAGGAAAAAACTAATTCAAAATTTGTGTAATGCAGGTCGAACCGGAAGGAGAAGTGCTGGTCGAACCGCTGAGCATTCTCGACCAGAGAGAAGTGCAGCTGCGGAAACGAGTTATTACCCAAGTTAAGGTACAATGGCGGCATTTTGGGCCCAAGGAGGCCACTTGGGAAGACCAGGAATTGATGAAGAAAACATATCCAGACCTGTTCATGACTGTAAGACACCGAGACGGTGTCCAATCTTAGGGGGAGGAGATGTAATGACCAAACAGTTATATGAATAATTTTATAAGTTACCATGCTAGGTAAATGTGAAAACAAGAATTATTACTTTATTAATATTCAAATGTTATTTATTCAAAATTATGAATTCAGTAATATTGTAAGTAACTTTGTGAAGAAAAGTTATTTACTTCTTCTTTCTTAATTAAAAGAAACAGTTGCCAGCAAACAAGGGCAACCCTAACCACTTTTCCTTACCATAGAAATGGTAAAGAGGAAAAGGCCTGGGCTGTTAAGGAACAGGCAGGAAAAGAAAGGGAAAAAGATAGAAGCAAGAGAGGATGGTACTATGTCTGGTGAGGATCAGATAGTACCAGCACTATGGTGCATTATATCGCACTACTGTTAGCGTGCATCATCTTGTGGAAGGCAGTGGCCTGCAAGTGAGCTTGGGGGAGAGCATCAGGTCATAATGACTGATCTCGTGGATGGGTGGATAACAAGCTTTATATGAGTCTATTCCAGTTTGGAGAAAAAGGCAGAAAATTAAAGAAAGCACAGTACAGGTAAGTACATTATGGTTACAGCATTAACATAGGAATCTTTTCTTTCTCTGTAAAAGTTATTAGTTATCTGTAACATAAGACTTTATTATTCATCTGGAAAAGAAGACTCTATTATGAATCTGTAAGGTTACTGTCTACTGTAAAGGAGTGAATAAAATAAGGTGAACAGAGTAGTTCATTTATTTTCTTTAATGATTAAGACTACTAGTTTATGTTTCAGTTATCCCAACCAGTAGACAAAAACCACAGAGAATGACAGGTACTTTATTGACCATAAACAGAGAGGAAATTACATGATACATTTCATAACTGCATAAGTATAGTTCAAGCAAATGTAAAACACAGTCATTCGGATTAGGCAATCTATATTAGTAAGCGAACTGTGAATATTTAGTACATGCAACTGATATATTGTAACAGAACCAAAGAATTATTTTGCCAGAAATAAAACCTAGGGTTTACTGGTCGCGTAACGCTTCCAGTGCTCACATCCCGAGGGCGTATGAGACTGGCCATAGCATCGCAGGACTCACCATTAGACAGAGTTAATAGAGTCGACCGAGACGGAAACGACTGTGACAAACTTGACAGAAAGTAAAAACGACCAATGCATGTTCAGAACTATATAAATATACATTGAACAGTGAATCATACATAAAATCTCTGTCCATAACATTCGAAAGAGATGTATAGGTATATAAAGCGCAAGCTGTGAATAAACCTCTGGACAGAGGCGGCAACGATACAACATATATATATATAGTTGCCGGAATGACGGAGGCATTCCACCGGAAGCATCAATAATCCGAACCAAAGATACATTTCTAGATGAAAAGGAAACAGAGATACAGTTCTAAACTAGAAATAAAGATTCAGTAAGAAACGACGGTATGTCTCTAAGGACGAAACATAGTATTGTATCATTGCAAAGGCAGTAACTGCTAAAATTAGAGCATATCCCTCATGAGTATACATACAACAAGAGAACGAGCAATCATAGGAGAACGTAGACAGTCTGCGTGAATCTCAGGCATATAATGATAACAGACATTGAAATTATAAAGAGTTGGAGCCTATATCAAACAATAGATAATAACCTGTGTAAATCCTTGATTCTCAGTTGAATCTAGAACCAAACATAGTTTGTATCATTACACATATTATATACAGAATGGTACAGCTGACAGGCTATGCCTCATTTAACATAAATATTCCCAGCACCCTCGAAGGGATTCCAGTGGGTTCAAGCCTCTAAAACCAATCTAGATTAACAGAACTACCCAAAATATAAATAAGGAAATGAAACCCTCCGTGACCAGAAATCCATTGCCGAGAATTCCATCACTCGGACCAGCCATAATGGAGCACGATAAGACTCCTGGCATAAAGAGGACCATATTCAGACAATAAGCCGAGGTAAATGAAATTACAAGCCGCGGGCTAGAGCCACTCACCTGGAATGTACAGATGAAGCTTGAGTCCTGGAAATTGTCGTTACCATACTTTACGCCCGGAAACCCTGCAAGTTAAATATCAACCCGATTAATCCTGTTATGATGCATAAACAATAAGGAAATAACTTAGGTTCATTCAAAAAGGGAATTTCCATTTTACCTTCAGACAAAATCAAAGTCTCGGCCAATCCTCGCAGACTGTTGGCGACATCGATCTCATTCAAGATGGTTGCAGCTCAATGGAGCTGGCAGTGTGAACAAGGAGCCGAACGAGAGTTCTCTGGTATAATCAGGGAGTGCAGCGTCGAGAGGCGCTACCTCGCCTTCACCGTGCAAATGACAAGTAAACCCTAGACAAAACCCTTTTATCATAGGACCTTCAATAACCACCGTTGATTTTTGGAGTGAGATCTGGTTCGTCCGATCAGGGTGTAATCCCGAGAGGTTACGGGCCGAGTTAGAAACATTTAACACTTCCAGCTACCCCGATTCCATATCCGAGAATCGTATCAGAGGAGGTGTACAAAGGGACCAGCTGTCCTGTCCGGACAGCCAGTGGAGCGTTACCGAGGTTTGGTCATTCAATTCGCGCAGTTAGCATTAATCTCAGAGTCCAGGAGACAGCGGGAATGTCCAGGGGACTGGCGACGTGTCCAATATGCCAGCTCAGGCTACCATGAATCGAAATATGAGTTCATATGCGACGTGTCCAATATGGTAGCTCAGGCTACTGTAAATCGAAACATGAGTTCATTGCATATGTGCATATACATTAATATTTAAACTTATGATTGGTTAAAGAAATTAACATGTGAATTGATAATAGGTATGTTAGCGTATAGGAGTTCTAAAGATTAATATTTAAACTTATGATTGGTTAAAAAGAAATTAGCATGTGAATTGATAATATGTATGTTAGCGCATAGGGGTTCTAAAGATTAAACAGCATAGGAAGGTATTGGTAATTAATTTTTTTTTTTTGTAAGGGTAGTGACATATGGTATCAGAGCCCAGATACAGCACTGTGGCCTCTGGGTAGAACATCAATGATAGACAAATACACTGTATAAATGACTAACAAAGGTGGTTACCGATAATACTCTTTAATGTTTCTTTCTGTTGTTGAATGAAGTACAGGTTTCAGGTTTTGAAGATAGAGACATGAGGAGAGCGGATAACATCCCACGACGACCTGCAATGGGACAGGGAGTACCCGGTCTCGAGAATAACCCAGAACTGTGGGTGCAGCTTGGGGAAGAAGCCAGAGTTACGAATCAAGCAATCTTGGAGACGGTGCAAGAGCTGAAGAATGAGATGGCTCGACTACGGGAAGACAATGCTCGGTTAACAATGGAACAAGAAAGGATCTTAAAGAGTTTGTCTGATAAACAAAACCAATTACCAGCTAATCCCAGTGCAGAGCAGCAAAGGATGTCCGAAGAACAAAATCATCATATAGCCCCCGAAGGATCAGAGGAACAGGAGGAACGCTCTGATAATGTATTTGACCAGCAAACCTCAAAAAGGCGGAAGGTGGAGTTACAAGGTGAATTCCGCAAAATCAAACCACCACATTTTGATGGGGAACAAGAGGAAGCGGCTGAAGCCTGGATCATAAACATGAACAAGTATTTTCAGCTTTATGAATATGAAAATAACCTGAAGGCGCGACTGGCCATTTTTCAATTACAAGGAAAGGCTACCTTATGGTGGGAGGAGGTAAAGATAGTA
>APFE031424223.1:454-24594 GCA_000404065.3 Pinus taeda | reverse complement strand
CCACAGGGTTTACAAGGGAGTCCAACAGACGTGACCACCTCTTGTATTTCCTGCGTGCATGCCTCCCCAAATCTGCAGATTTATGCGCTCAACGACAAATCCCGTGGTTTAAAGACACCAGAACACGTCTCGAGCCAAAAAAAAATTCCTACTAAATGGAGATCCCACCGGCCCTGGAAAGAGCTTTGAGACCACTTGTTATGCTTCTTAACCTGCAAAAAATACCCAAATACAGAATATGCGAAGAAAAGAGACCGAGAACATAGAATGGCAATGACTTTATTATTTAGAGAGAAATGTTCACTTGCCTCTTTGAGGGGGCAACCTCCAATAGAGCAGAGCTCGATTACAAAAATAAGACACGATCCTCCTCGCAGGGAGTTACTATCCTTTATATATGACTCCTACAAGTAATACCATGGGTCAATACCGCTTATTACTAATACCATCTATCTAATACTACGGCCCATTTGCAACTAACTGTGGTTCCTTTATTAATTGCGGATTAACCACTTAAAATTATTAATATGGGCTTTATTGACTCTTAACTATGACGTGGTCCCATTACATAGATAAGGGGGTTATGGTGGGACCCTAACATAAATCATCCATCTGTAGAGGTCATACTAAAGATGAGGAATAAACTACTTCAAGTCATGGTTGGGGAAAGAAACAAACCACTACAAATCTTTCTTAGGGAATTACTATTACTAAGAAATATAAAACTAAAAAAATAATTATAGTTCTTTCATGAAATTTTAGATTGAATTAACCTTAGCAATTTGCATCATCTAATGATAGATATAGAAAAAGTGAAATCGATTTTTAAATTTTTCTCTACTCTCAAACAATATTTGATTTATTAATAACTTAGTCAACCATTGGTTGATGAAATGATTAAGTTAATGCACTCTTTTATCGATTCTATTTATTGTTAGTTGAGTCATGTGTCTACTAACCATGTTTTCTTCAGTCCTAGTTTAAAACATTTCAAACAAGTGGTCACCTCGCTCACACCGAGCATACTCCCTCCAAGTTCTAATCTAAGTATAATGGTTTTGTTTAACCTTACCTTCCACCTTATAGACTATTCCAAATAAGGGCAGTTTTATTAAAAAAAATAATTCAATGAATCATAGATGAATCAGCCTCTATAATCATTGTATCCCCTTGGCTTGGCAAGTTATTGGTTCTCCCAATATTGTGTTATCTATTGGTTTATGGTAGAATACCTCATTAATCCTTGTGTGATATTGCCCAATTACCTATGACATTAGGTGCGAATATTTCCTTAGTACATATGAAAGTATTGAATGTATCATTATATTTCATTATGCTTCTTAGTTATGAATATGTGTAACTTATAAATTCCATGGTATCCACACTCTTTCAAGTGTTTCATTTTTCTCTTAATTGTCACCATTGATCAATTAGAAATAGATAATTGTCATCGTAATAAAACTTTAGACTAGAAAATGTTCATTTATGTTCCTATTGTTCAGTTGGACCCCACTTCACCATGTTTGAATTATGTGGCACCATATCATAGCACTTGATAAATTCCTCTAAACAAGGATTATTCATGATTATATTTACCATCCTCAAACATGGTCATATAAATTATTCAATTGTCTACAAAAACTAACAAAAAAATCCATCATAAAATGGAATATGGTCACGATTGTTTTCCCATATGAGTCATCGCTCCACCTACTTCGTATGATTTCCTCACTATTGATTTTCTTTCTGATGAGCCCATATTGGAGGTCACGACCTTTGCATTTCATAATAGAAGGGAATATATGATACTTGGTTAATATTTTCTCCATTATTTGGAAGAGTTGGGTCTTGTCATAAGAAATATTTATCTAGGACAAGAAGCATTTCCTGGGTGATTCAACCAAATGCCACCCTCACACCAATTAAATCATAGATTTTCTCTACCAAACATGACACTAAATTGTCCATTCTAAATCCTCATTTTGACAAGTTTCATGTAACCCCTTCATGCTTTTATTGGCCTCCTCAAGGATTTATGCTACCTAATTATACCACACACCCTTTGTGTCCTAAGTAGTTCCTAGCAATGATTTGTTCCTATGATCTAACTAGAATTATGAAGCTTTAGGAACATATAAGTTTGAATTTATATGAAATGGCCATGAATTCATGTGCCATGTGATGCTAAGAATATCTCATTAGTTTATCAATATCAATAGGAATCCTTAGTTTATACTTAGAAGTAGGAATTAAATTGTGTAATATATTACACTATGTCATGATTTGTGCATTATGTATCTTATTTTTTACATTTGTTTGTGATGTCAGTGGTTTTTATTTTTGAAAGGGTTGATTTGACATGATTCTTATCATGTTTTGTGCTTTATTTATACATGTCAGTAGGATTTGATTGTCTCATCATAAGAACATACACGATGACACCAAGAGCTCATGTATCTTAGTGCTCTAGCTATGTTAGCACGTCTCATAATAACAAACCACTAATATAAGCATCCATGAATAGATAATGTGGATTTCTTATTAGATCATTTGAATTTATAAGAGACAAACCATAATTATCTAGTACATCATGTTTATGAATAAAAAAAAATAAAAATGTAGTCCTACTCTTACGTATTCTATAAAATTGGTTTTGCATCCGTGTAATCTCTTCCAATTGCATTGGAACCTTTTATAAATAAATGAATTTCATTACTTCTAATTGATGACTTTTCTCTATATGATTTAGTTGTGCATTTGGTTTTCTTAGAATTTTTTATGGTATGTTTCTTTTATGGAAATGTCCATTGGATCCAAGGTGTGTACTTTCAAAATTAAAATACAAGGTAGGACTTTACCTGCATTTTTTCCTTCCATTATTCACCAAATCTATTACCATAATTGTGCCTTAGATTTGATATTTATAGGATTTTTCAATATCCTTTCCTTGATGCACATCATATGTTATGCAATAGATTCTACGCTTTAGGGGTATCCTAAAGAGGCACCTAATTTCCATTTTGGTTTCGATGCCACAACATCTTGTAGACCCAAGAATCCTACTTTAATCTATCCATGGATCAAAGTTTAACGTTATTCCTCTCTCTCCATATTTCTTCTTGGAATATCCTAACGAGATTTAGTAACACATTTATATTATTTAACAAATGAATTTGTGTAAAATTGCCAATATTCCAATTCCTACTACTACCTAATTCTTTTACATAGTTCCACTTGCAACCAATTTATTCAAAATTGACCTCATACCATTGCATCCATTTTTCCTCCATTTTGTGACCCAAAAATGATTGGAGATGCCATTGTGAGATGAGGTTTTTCTTTCTATACTCTTTTCCTTCATGTCACTTAGATCAATCTCACTAGAGTGGAACTAGTTTCATACCCTTGTACCACCCCTTTCTCCAAGACAAGCTCCATTTTCATTCTTATCATACTCACTACATAATGAAATATGATAAGATATATTTTATGAATTTCTTTTTCTTACTAAACTATGATAAGGATACCATATCAAGAATATTTTAAATATATGTTTAACTAAATTGACCATATGGAAAATAAACCTTATTGAATGAACTTTTAACTCTTTTTCAACCCTCTTAAAAATAAAAGAAAAAATACATTATCTTAGTTCTATTCCCTCTCAAAATCATTAATCCATGAAGGATATACTAAAAGAAAAGGTAGGGGGAACACATTGAGGTTTGTTTCAAGAAGTAGAAATTATCAGCCATATTATCTTTAAACATGGAACTTATTTCCATCAGTTTGTCATAATTAAATTATATATTGCACAAAAGCCGTCCAATAAATATGAGTCATAAAACCTTCTTATTGGTTACTCCCTATTTATCTTGGAGACTTTTAAAATGACCCATATTTCAATTCACTATATTAGTGGTGACATAATGTCAGTGCATCATAAACATTCATATATTATTCCTAATATGCTCATGGGAATCTAAATATTGAGTTGACCATTTGTACTTTTATTGAATTTTCGTTTTGGCCATCCTTATGGTAGTTGTAATTGGTTAAACGATCTCTTTAAATCATATCACAATTTCTATTTCATGTTGTAGGATGAGGGATACATCAAGGCCTTCCTCTGATGATATAATCATATCTATATCAACTAATTATCTAGGAAACACATACAAGAAAATACCTAGTATCTTAGAGTTCATATTCAATTGTGGTAAGCTTCCTCGTCATCAACAATGGGTTTATTTTATTAAGATCTAATTTATTGATTATAGGATTGTTTGAATTCATATCATATATTCACACTCATTTCATTGTAATAAGTCACTTGGATTCTATCTTTATCAATGGTCGGTCCCTAAAATCCTATTAATGGTATTCATCAATTTTTTGTAATTAGGTGGTTTCTTTCTGCTCAACATTGTCTCATTTTTTGCATCATATAAAATCATACCATCTAGTCTAAGATGACCACATTGTACTTGGGAGAATATCTCTTGCATTCCTACTACCTCTCCCAAGATACAATGGAGTATTTCACTATAATATGTACCTTCAAGACCATGTGGACACACTAATTAGTGTTGGATATCTTCCTTTTGTACCACATGACATAGATCCAGATTATTGTTTTTCATGGTTTTTATCTCGTTCAATAACATGGATCCATGATGTAGTTTTTTGTCACCATGGTATTACATATTATTACACGGATAAATAGTGTATGGAAGAAAAGGTATAATATAGCTATTGAAGGGATCAAGACTGGTTGTTGATACCTTGGCAAGTACATCTCAACTTGAGGTTGAACTGGAGGATCTCAGCTCAAGGTTGGGTGGGAAAGGTGTAAGATTCCCAAGTCTTCCCCTGACAGTGATACTGGTTATATTATTTATTAATTCTACTTTCTTAATATGAATAGTTATATGCAAATTCTAACTCTAGGATATTTTTATCATAAACTTCAAGGTTGCTACAAAAATTTACTGTATTGTTAGGTTGCATGCATTCTGCCATTATAAATTCAATTTTGTTGGAATAAAATCTTACTATTAAGATGCATATGTTTTACTAAAAAAAATATGGTTTCTTTTTATAGAGAAATATATGGATATTGCTCACTAGTGGAACAAGTACCATAGATAGTTGAAGTTCGAATGATTATGTTTCTCACTATAATTCGGTGTATTAGTACTAGGATTTAGTAATTGCATGAGTCTTATTGCTTTATTGTAACCATTATTACGTATACAATTACTTGGGTAAAACTTAGTATACTATTCCACTAGCTGTAGAAGAGACAATACTTAGAAAGGTATAAAAGAAATAAAGAAAATGTATACCATAAGAAACTACTAGTGGATCCAAGAAGGATAATAGCGAGTTAACTATAATAAAAAAAATGAGTTAGAAATTTTGTATGCTTAGATTCTAGAGCTTAGATAAAACTTAAATCTTTGGAAAAATATGAGCAGCAAAACAATTAACTAAACAACACCCAAACTAGGTTTGCAAACACTATGCTGATTGGTGGCTAAATCGACATAAAATACACTAATATAGTGAAGGGATCTAGATGTTGGTGTGACCGGGATCAAGTGATACTAAGTTGCTGGAAAGTGGTGAAACAACAACAAAAAAATAGAGGGGAACATTGCTGCAAAATTATAGGGAGATGGGTGAAGCACCTAGCGCGACTGATGGGACCCTAAGGGCAATGACCAAAAAAGTTTAAATGTGAAACTATGGACTATGACAACTTATCTTTAAAGATCTGGAACAAAAGGGTACATATCTAGAAAATATGGCTAAAAGCACTGCAGAAACTCAGACTACTATCTCAGCTAAACTCCTCCTATAAAGGTGGAAGCATACTAGAAGCCCCAGGGTGGCTAACTTGACTTCGATGAGTAAATCAGAGTAGATCAAGGCCTAATAAGGATGAGACAGAGGTTAGACAGCCCAACATACAACTCACTACAAAACAGAGAAACAAATCTGCGAAAAAAACCTAAAACTTAGAAATCATAGGTATTGACCTGTTTTCCAGTTGGGATAACACTTTTTGGGTAGATAAGTGTGTTGTAGCCTCCAGATCACACTTTTTCGTCAAAAAAAGTGTGATTTCTACTTCGTGGAAAAAATTGTGACCTTTGTCACAACCGGTTCATGTGACCTGCGAAAATGACTAGAAACCTTGCAGAAGTCAGAAAGTTAACAGATCTAGGGTTAAAAAACTAGGAAACATTAAGAGAATTGAAAAAAAAAAACCCGAAGCTAAAAACAAAAGGTCACCTGAGTTTCTAGATCTAAAGTATAAAACCAAGTGAGTGACCAATTTTTTTGTATTGTTTTCTTCTCAAGGGTGTACGAAAAGAACCCACTTAAGATTATGTATGACAAACAATCTCAACAATATAAATGACTACTCGACATTGTAGATCTGCAACAACTAATAGAAACAAAACATGCCAATTTTTTTTTATCTATGCCATAATGATAGTTAAATAGTAAAAAGAAAGAGCAATAACTCCAATCATCTAGTGCAAACTAGATATACAAATTATAGTTTTATTTTAACACCTGTCAAGGGAACAAATAAATGGTACCAGTCCCCTTATATGGGATGGGTTCTTGGCTATCCTCAATCGTCTTTAGCTTGTGTAAAGTCTTTTTCCTTTATAATGTGTAAACCAAACAAAAATATGGTGTCTGCCCATGAAAATAATCAGAGTTACAACAACGAGTGCAACAACGGAAATAATCGAAAGTGAATAATGAATAAAAAAACCCTTCTATTTATAATAAAATATTGAGTTACCCTCGAATAATGGGCAATAATAATGTAGGTTTTAACCGTGTAGAGAAATTACCTACATACAAATTCTAAAACACAGAAAATAAATAATGCAAAAGCATAACAGATAAAACACATATACATAGAGATTTCCCCTAGATCCCAAAACGAGACTACCAGCTTGATTTTTCATTATGTTCCTTTCAATTTTTACAACACATATTTATACATGCCGAAGCATCCAATACCATGGACTAAAAACCATCGCATCCAAAACCATGAGCGAAAAATATGCCTAAAGCATAGGTAGGTTTGCCCAACCTAATATAGGGTCCAAAACAAACATTTTCTATGGCGTTGCCCCAGACCCCATAGAGGGGGATTACCTGCACCCCTCAAACACCCTTGTGACCCCCCCCCCCCCCCCCCCGCTATGCAATCAACACAACGAGGGGGGGCTCCGCCCCCCCTCCAACCCCGGGTTAACTATGTGGGCTAGTCGTGGAAACCATATAACACAACCCAATAAATACAATATTATTGATCCCATTCATGGAATAACCACTTGGAATATTTTATTATATTTGGTTAGGACGGAAAAAGTATTTAAACTTTTATTTATAGACAATAAATAAATAAATTATTTATTTATCATCTAAAGGAATTAGTTAAGGGATAACAAATAAACAAGGATTTATTTAATTATTCCAAAGGGATTTAGTCAAATTTATCAAAGAATAATAAATAATTAGTGATTAAATAATTATTCTTAGACAAAAATAAGATAATTAATGATTTATCTATTTATTTTCCATGATTAGGTCAAATATGACAATGAATAATAATTGAAAAATGGTTAAGTAATTATTCCTAGAAGAAAACCAAATAAAAAGTGATTTATTTAATTATTCTTCATGGATTTAACTATAAATTACTTAACAAAGGTGGTTTATTAAGTAGTATTTTCATAGTGAAAGCAATTTTACTATGGTAAAATTGGCATTACATGGCATCTTTCAATACATCTAGTAAATTAGGCTAGATGATCAATGTCTTGGTGATAACAATTTTTTCTCTATATAATTTAGTTGTGGGTTTGGTTTTCTTAGACAATTTTCATAAGATGGGGTAGTTTTTTTATGGCAACATCCATTGAATCCAAGGTGTGTATTTTCAAAATTAAAATATTGTGTCAGACTTTACCATCATTTTTTTCCTTCCATTATTCAACAAATCTATTACCACAATTGTGTCTTAGATTTGATATTGCTATGTTGTTTCATTATCCTTTCCTTGATGCACATGATATATTATGCAATAGATTCTACACTTTAGGGGTATACTAAAGAAGCACCCAATTTCTATTTTGGTTTCAATGACACGTAATCTTTTAGACCCAAGAACATTCCTTCAATATAAATATGGATCAAAGTTGAACCTCATTCCTCTCTCTCCATATTTCTTCTAGCAATATCCTAAGGACATTTAATAACACATTTATTTTACTTATCAAATGAATTTGCATAAAATTTCTAATATTTTAATTCCAACTACTACCTAATTATTTCCTTAATGCCATTTGTCACAATTGAACTCACACCATTGCATCTATGTTTCCACTATTTTGTGACCCAAAAATTCTTGGAGAGGCCATTGCGAAAAGAGATTTTTTCTTGCTATACTCTTTTCCTTCATGCCACTTACATAAATCCCTGGAGAATGTAACTAGTTTCATACCCTTGTACCACTCATTCCTCTAAGACAAGCTCCATTTTAATTCTTCTCATACTCACTACATAATGAAAGAGGATAACATAGATTTTATCCATGTCTTGTTCTTAATAAACTATGGTAAGGATTACATATCAAGCATCATTTTACCTAAATATTTAAATCAATAGCCCATATAGAAAATACACCTTGTTGGGTGAATTTCTAACTCTTTTTCAATCGTCTTAAAAATAGATGAAAAATACAATATCTTAGTTCTATTCCCTTTCAAAATCATTAATCCATGGAGGAAATGCTAAAATAAAAAGTATAGGGAACACATTGAGGTTTTCTTCAATAAATAGAAACTATTAGTCATATTCTATTTAAACATGGTGCTTATTTGCATCGGTTTGTCATAATTGAACTATAGCTTCCACAAAAGCCATTCGATAAATACGAGTCATAAACCCTTATATTTGCATACTCCATTTTCATCATGGAGGTTGTTTAAATGCCCCGTATGTATCTTCACTATATCAATGCTTCCATAATGTCAGTGCATCATAAACATTCCTATATTATTCCTAATATGTTCATAGGAAGCTTTAGATTGAGCTGCCCATTTTAATTTTATTGCGTTTTTGTCTTGGCCATATGTATGCCAGTTTTAATTGATTAATCTATCTCTTTGGATCATATCACAATGTTTCTTTCATGTCGTGGGATGAGGGATACATCAAGGCCCTCCTTTGACAATATCTTCCTATGTACACCAACTCATTATCTAGGAAACACATATAAGAAAATAGCTAGTGTCTTGGAGTTCACATTCATTAGTGGTAAGCTTCCTCATCATCAACAATGGGTTTACCTTACTGAGACCTAATAGAATTATTATAGGAATCTATTTGACTTCATCTCATCTATTCACACTCATTTAATTGTATTAAGTAATTTGGATTCAATTTTGATCATTGGTGGGTCCCTAAAATCCTATTAATGGTATTCATCACTTTTTGGTAATTAGGTGGTTTCTTCCTACTCAAAATTGTCTAATTTTTTGCATGATATAAAATCATACTATTCATTCTAAGATGACCACCATGTGCTTGGGGGAATATCTCACTCATTCCTACCGCCTCTACCGAGCTACAATGTAGTATTTCAGTATCATATGTACCTTCAAGACCATGTGGACACACTCATTGATGTTGGCTATTTTCCTTATGTACACTATGACAAAGATCCACATTTTATTTTTTCATGGTTATGATCTCATTCAATGACATGGATCCACGATGTACATTTTTGTAACTATGGTATGACGTATTATTGCATGGATAAATAGTGTAATTTGTTGGCGACCATGGTATGCTATCTCTTGTATTGAGTATGTGTATGCTTTTTTAGAGCTTAGAATATTTAATTATTCATTTCATTCTTAAATGTATGAAATAGTTGAAATGTGGAAAATAGATAATAATAAAAAATCACACACCATACATAGGTAAGCAGAATATTTACCATTGAAACCTATAGGAGTGAAAACCCAACTATAATATAACATTTCTCTACTCTATTTTCTCTAGCATTTAAATATTCAAATACAAAAAAAATACCCTCGATGGAAATATTCGATACCTTTAGCCTATATGGCTACTATGTTATATTATCGTTCTCCATTCTATTTTGTTACATGTCACTCATAGTTACCTTACTCAACTATGTGACAAATAGAATGATGTAGAATGAAACCACCATTCCTTGTAGAAATTTCATGGTAGTCTCCATGTTTGCATGATCTACATTGTGATTTGAATTAGGTCATTATAATTTTTTTCATCCATCTTTATGCATTTAGAGTGGAAAAAGAGGGGGAATCAACTCATAGGATTTATTTTACTAGCGGGACCTAGTTTGGCGAAATGAGGTCTAAAACCTCGGGAGACTATTTTGAGGGACAAAATGATGTTTTTTGGGAGTAGAAATTTGTTGATATGGAACTAAAACTTTTAATTATATTCTACACACATAAATATTTCCAACAATGTAAGAATCACGTCAATCAGAGTCCATATGCAAAATTTATGCCACTCAGAAGTTGACCTTCCTATTTTCAGACCTATAGTTTGAGAGGATGCCATATCAGCCCTCATTATTCATGGAAAAGAGGCTAGCCACATCTTTTTGATGTAAAATACTCTATAAAATTCTATTTTGTAACTCTAGTTGATGTAGTCAAGCTTAACAACTAGTAGGCTATTTGGTTGTGTAACCAGGCCACTAGGAGGAAGAGGCATTCCATTTTTTCGAGAGAATTTTGTTCCATAGTTGAGAAAACAAATACATGAGATATAGGAGGTAGAGAAAAAAGAGAGGATATTTGCACTATAGTAGCCCATGGGTCACAAACATTACTTTGTATTTGTAGCCATATTTCCAGACAAAGAAAGAAAGCGAAGTGGCCTCAACTTCCAGTTGGGTTTTCTCTTGAAATAGTTTCCCAAAGAGAATATATTTTGTATTATGTGTGTGTGAGATTATTTTTTCATTCTCTACTTTTCTTATTGATATACATTTGAATGCATGCACTAGTTACAATTAATTTTACAAATCTAGAAATTAAATAAAACTGTAATAGTGTAGAATCTCAAATTTTTAATATAATATTATTATATCTGTTGTGATGAACTATCGAGTGGAATATCCATTGAGTTTTATAGATAAATTGGTATTAGAGAAGGTTTCTTTGAGTATTTTTTGGATATTACAGGGATCTAGATTGGTAAGGTTGAAAATCATAAAACACTAATCACGAGCGATGAATCTGTAAATGAACCTCACGATCCTACAAAGATGAGGTTTTCACAGCTCAAAGAAGAAGTCATGGATATAAACCACAATGTAAAAATCCTCATGGATTCCCTAAGAAATAAGTTGGGAATATTTAGAGAGAAGGGTGTTCGAATGTGAAGGAAAAATCTAAAGGGAGATCGGGAAGATGCAAATAACCATCTGAAGAAAGAACCCAGAAAAGATCAACCCAGTTCAAGTGTCGTGAACCAATCATCTTGATGCAAGGAGGAAGGCATGTTTGATACCATTCTGAAGTATTTCATGTGGTATTTATTAACTACCATACCTACAATAAGGAGTTGTATGCAACATTGCAATTTTCGAAGAAGTGGAAGAACTATCTAATGGGAAATGAGACCCAAATCACCAATCATTACAATACTTAGAGGCCCAGAATAAGCTACAGTAAACCAGGGACTACAAGTGGATGGGATTTTTACAACAGTTTCATTTGGTGATCAATTATAAGAAGGGAAGCAAAAACAAATTGGCCGGTATGATTTCAAGGCCACCCAGATCAAAGATTACAGCTCTGGGGACTCTTATGCACATGGAGCCATTCACCCATGATGCATACATAGAGGCATATTCTAAAGATGAGGACTTCAAGGAGGTGTATCAGTAGTTGAAAAGTCAGAGTCATGTGCAAGATGGAAACAAAATCCTTGACTACCAGTTGCATGATGTGTTACTTTATCGGATGGATAAGCTATGTGTTCTTAAAGATGAGCATTTGCAACGGATTAGAGAGGCTCAAACCTCCAAGATTGTAGGACACTTTGGTGTAGGGAAGACCATGGCTAACTTGCAGAGTTATGTGTATTGGCCAAAGATGCAAGGGCAGGTATCTAGGTTCATACGATGATGTGTTCTTTGTTGTACTAGCAAGACTAGAACTAGGAAACAAGTTTTGTATCACCCCTTACCTATACCTACTCAATCTTTGGAAAGAATTTCCATGGAATTTGTGGGTGGTTTACCAGAAACCAGGACGGCACATGGCTAAATGTTCGTAGTAGTTGATAGGTTTAGCAAGATGTGCATTATGATGCCATGTAAAATAACCATCAACAGATAAGAAGCAACAAACTTGTTCTTTGGATGAGTGCGGGTACAATTTGGGACACAAGGGAGCATCATTCCAGACAGGGATGCAAGATTTCTCAGTGCATTATAGACTACAATGTGGCAGAATATTGACATGAAGTTGAAGAGATCTACACTATTCCACCCATAGACAGATGGGAAGACATAAGTAGTCAATAATAATTTGGCGCAACTTTTAATGGGTTACAACTAGAAGCATATGAAGATTTGTGATGAAAATCTGGTATATATACAACATAGTTATAATGGAGCAGTCCACACTTCTATAGGAAAGTCCCCTTTTGAAACTTGTTTTTGACATTTTCCACCTTCACCTTTGGATATTTCATATGGGTAGCTAGGAGTAGTGAAGGAAGAACTTATAGGAGATGCTTCAAGGGTGAAAAAGTTTATAGAGAAGATCAGGCATATCCATCTACAGGTACAAGAAACATTGTAGAAGTCCCAGGTAAAGTATAAGGCCAGGAAAGACAAACATAGACCAAAGAAATCATTCAAGGTGGGACACCGAGTATGGATACAGTTGAACAAGGAGAGGTTGTAGGGGCTTGGTAATAAAATCAAGGCTATAAGCTATAGTCCCTTTGAGATATTAGAAAAAGTTAGTGATAATGAATATCGACTCAGTTTACAACCATATATGTCCATTTACTCAATTGTAAATGTAGAGATTTTGAAACTCTATGAGCCTTCCATGTTAGATCAAGAAGAGGAACAAGTCCTACCTTTTGTCAAGGATTTGACACCAAATGTTGAGGTTGATTTGGCAAAAGATACAACTTTGCAGAAGAGCACTAGAACTACAAGACAAAGGCAACAAGACCTTTGGTGGATCGGGTTAAAGGGAGAGCTTCTAGGCAAAGCTAAATGGTACACCAAAGAGAAGGTGGATGAAAAATTTCCTCACCTCATTCAGTAAAATCTTTTGAGGACCAAAAGCCTCCCAAAATGGGGAGTTGTGATTTGAATCGGATCAATATATATTTTTTTATCCATATCGATGCATTTGGAGTGGAAAAAGTGGAGGAATTAGCTCATAAGACCGTTTTTACCAGCGGGACAAAGTTTGGTGAAATGGGGTCTGAAATCTTTCAGGAGAGTTTTGAGCCATCAAATGACATTTTTCAGGTAAAGCATTTCCACTTTTGAGAAGTAAAATTTTCATGCCACTCTATAGATAGAAATATTTCCAATGGCACAAGCATCATGTCAATCAGAGTATGTATGAAAAGGTTATTCCACTCAGAGGTTGACCTTCCTGATTTCGCACCTATAGTTCAAAAGGATGCCACGTTATCCCATATTATTCATGGAAACTGGGTGAGCCATGTGTTTTTTATGTAAAATAATATTGAAGAGTCTATTTTGTACCTCTAGTTAAGAGTTGATGTAGTCAAACTTAACCACTAGTAGGGTATCGTGTTCTATTATAATTGGGCCACAAGGAAGAAGAGCCTTTCCATTATTTCGAGAGAATTTTGTTCTATATCTAAGCAAAGATATCTAGGAGAGATAGGAGGTAGAGAACACATAGAGGATCTATGGACTAAGTATTCCGCTGGCGACATACATTACTTCTTTGTATTCGCAGCCATATCTCCAAATAGAGAAAGAGAGTAAAGTGGCCTCACCTTCCAACTGGGTTTTCTCTCGAAAGGGTTTCCCAAATAGAATATCTTGTATATTATCTGTGTTTCAACTTTTTTTTTTGTCTCTAATTTTCTTGTTGATTTAATTTTACATGCATGCACTAATTATGGTTAATTTTACAGATGTAGAAATTAAATAAAACTTTAATATTGCAGAATCTTAGAATTTTAATATAATATTATCAGACCTATTGTGATGAACTATCTAGTGGAATATCCATAGAAGTTAACTGATCACCTTAACTTCCCTTGTACAAATCACATGTCTTCAATACAGCAAAAGCTACTAAGTAAGCTGACATTTTTGAGGTTAGATAGTAGATGACACTTCTTCATACTCTTCATAACTTAAATAAGATATGATACGTGATCCTCCCAAGTGGGAGTACAAACTAATATATCTTCCAAATGTAATATAACAAATGAATATATATGTGGTTATAATGCACCACTTTTCAATCTCATAAATATAGTTAGCACATTACATAGTCTGAATGTCATGATCAACCATTGATATAAAACTTTCGTTTTCTTGAAGGAAGTATTATAAGTGTGTTCTTCCTTAATGTTTACCTGGTGGCATCCTAATTTGAGATCCAACATAGAAGTTGGGGAAGTACTTTGCATTTTCCAATCAATATAACATATCATCAAACATTTGAATAGGGTACAAATTCTCGAGTACAATATTATTCAATGCTTTATAGTCGATATAGATTCATAGAGTACCAACATTATTTAGTACAATTATGAAGTATAAACCAAAAGGTGAGGTGCTTGGTTTAATCACGCCTTATTATGGTAGCTATTAAAAACATTTCCTCGCTTCATTTCCTTCCATAATAAATTTTTTTATATATCTCATTGTTCTATGATGGAAGCTATTGAAATAATTGTATTTTATGCTTGATTTCCCTCGAACATTTTATTCCTTTCTAATTCTAGAACAATCCTTTGTATTTGTATATTAAATTATTCAATTGAGGTTTCTTCTCTTTAATGAACTCAAAGTATGTCTATGCTCCTCAATTGATTCATCATAAAAATATCTTCTTTCAAGAAAGTAATAACATATTTTCTTAAAATAACTAATCAATTTCTTGGCTTAGTTTACAGTTACTAGCGAGATATTTTACTTTTCTTTAGTCGTGTATATTATGTACTACTTCCAATATTTTATTATGTAGAAATTTTTGCATCTTTACATGAATATTACATCCCTCATATACATTTAGGAACTTGGAAACACTAGTCGAGATATGTGAGGAGGTACCGCATCCAATTCCTCCTCATCAATAAAATCAACACTTATAAAAAAATTTAATACTATATTGTTTCATTACCCTAATGTATACATCTTTGTTCATTGGTCAAATTTATATGTGATAGGATGATTGTTAACCTCTAATCCATTTTGGTTGTTATATTTGGTACTATTAGTAGGCTATGGACCAATCTCTAATATAGAATATATCTTGGTATTATTGAGCTTGATATTGATGTGGAAGAGTTTGGTCATCTCCTTCTCTTTCTATTAATAAAGGTTACTTATATTCACCTCTTTCGATATTAATGTTTACAAAATATTTTCATCCACATCAAAGTTGCTTTCAACTTGATTGCTTGAATCTTTGGAGAGAAAAATATTTTTTCTCTCATCATTCATGTGATATTTTGAATTCATCTCAGGTGCAGGTTCCATCAATTTTATTCAATGTGATTATTAATTCATGAACATTACAAGTATCTCACATCCTTTTAAAACCTTTACACAATGTTCCCCTTGAATTTAAATCCTTTTCCACTTTCGCATAACCTTATTTTACTCTGTTGTTTTGTGTTTATATGTGGGATTAGGATAAGTATTTCCCAATGAATTTAATTAATTATTTTAAGTGATATTATGATTAAATACTACAAAAATAAGACATTTTTACTTATATTTGAATGTTGGGTAAGTTTACTTATATTCTAATGTTGGGTAAATTTGATGATGAGCACATATAATTTTAAATATTATAATAATGTAAAATTTATCGCGTAGCTTCAAATTTGAATTTTCTCTTCAACCATTGAATATTTTCCATGGATTTGGGATCATCAATGGATCTTAGATAGGGAAATTATCTTGTGTTATCCTCCACAATGTCCCAGGTTGAGAGGAATCGATGGAGGTAACCAGAGACCAAGATTTTAGTTTCATAGCTAGCCCTACCAAACTAGAGATGACTCTCTCTATAAACTTACAGTCAAAAGATGACTGAGATATAAAGGATTTTCGGCTAGATAGCGAGGCTCAGGTGAATTTTTGGAAATTTATGGTTTTTTGATGTTGGACAAGGGAGAAAAAATAGGTAGTTAGGTGTGAGAATCAAAGGGTTACAACAAAAATGATATGGAGGAGCATGAAACATTATATATGTTAGGTTTTTTTGGTGTATTATGGTGTTCATAAGAAACATAAAGGTCTTAATGAGCATGAAACATGAATTCATTAAGCAAGAGTGAAAATAACATATAATAAATTTCCATCAAAATAGAGCTTAGTGAAAATAATTATGTTTATAAACTGTAAGGAAAAATATTGAAGAGATGATTAATGGAAAGGGAAGAAAAAAATCATTCATATAAAGTAATAAGAGAGGAAAAACAACATGACAAACTTACTACACATGAATTCCTAGATAATAGTTGAAAAATGTATCCTTTGATTTCCAAAAACTATCCAAGTACAAGCTATAATGGTTCTTTCCTCTCAAGTCCAACCATTCATATGACTTAGAAAATGATACATATAGACTAAAACATCATTTCGCTACTCTCACGGGTCAAATCCATGACTTGTGGAGTTGTTCCTCAAAGACCTCAACAAAACCCTAATGACTAGGGAGGTTTAAACAAACCCTCCATATAGTAAAACATATTCATTTGACCTAAAACAAAAAAGTTACTAGCATGTATCTACCGCATTTGACTTTCATATAACATAATTACATCTTAGTTACATGATTAAATTGGAAATTGCACCTTTACATAGGTAAAAAGTCAAAGAAAGTCAAACTAGAGACGAAATTTAGGCTCCTGGAAAAAGCGGAGCAAATTTTATGAAGAGCGCAACATGGGCTACAAAAAGCATAGCATGATCTTGAAGGAAACTTTTGGAGCCTTTATGAACTCCAAATTGAGCTCATGATATCTCATTGGAAATCCCTTTCTATCTACTATATAATAAAGTCCTCAAGTGGTGAAAAAGACCAAGTATTTCCCCTCAAAAGTCAATCCTCGAAAGACTCGTCGAAAATCATAGTGTGCAGTTGGAGAAGTGTAGCGAATGGAGAAAAACACAGCGAATGAAGGAAAAATACTACTTTTTGAGAGTGTATGGTGCTACAGTTATGAGGAAATGATGGATGTTGGCTAAGAACTCTCTATCAATCAAATGAATGAGAGAAATAGGAGAAAAATAATCTTTTCTAGCTTTGAGAAGTGGAGTGGCCCACCATATATATTTTTTCACTTTTACTTTGGAAATCATGTACTTGTGAAATTTTTGGATACAACTTGAAACTATTTAGAACTTATTACAAAATATTCCTTTAAAATGAAATATTCTTGAACCATTTTGTGTCATTTTTCCTTTACATGCAAATTGTATGAATGTGATGAGAAATTTAGTGAATCAAACCCTAGTGACCTAATGGATGATGGTAAATTGGATGATGGATGATAATGAGACTGAGATGAGCATAGAGGTTTGTAGATATGGTAGATCCAAAAGCATAATGACAATGACCATAACAAGGCAATCTGTAAAGGAGTATTTGACAACATAAACACATTGAAAAGTGACCAAAGATTTTTAATGGAAGACCTAGCGAAATGACAACAACTTGAGTTTAAACTTTAATGGAAATTCTAAAAGAGAACAATTGATCACTCGTGGAAGGAAAAACTGACCGACACTAACACCTTCGATATTTATTATCAAATATCTTTGAGAAATTTATGAGAACATAGGTATAGATATTTAGTTGTTATTTATTGGTAAATGGTTATAGCCGCATGAGAGATCGGTGGATATAAGTTAATTATTCTTTATCACACTTTAAAATAATTTTTATGTAAAATCATAGTTTCTTCATCATGCCAAAGGGAGGATTCTTGGAGCACACATCCAACTTATGATGGAATAAAGTAAATTTTTTTCATATTTCCCTTTTGATATATTGTAATCCTCTAGTTCTATGATTTATTATGCTTTGATTATTTTATATTATTATAAATAACTTTAAAATCCTTGTTCTTTTTAGAATTGACCTCATTGCAAAATGATCATGGAAATATTTCATTTTATTTTATATCTTCTTTTATTTAAGTTAATGTTGCAAATAGCCTTCTCCTTTGAAATTTAGTTTATTTTTACATTATCAATCCCTTTCAACTGTTAGAAATTAATTAACAAACCACTGAAATACAAAAATATTGTGGAAACAAAAATAAGGAAATTGATAGAACACAAGAGACAAATATATACGTGCATCACCCAATTGGGGTTACATCCACTAATAAACAACCAATCCTTCCTTTTATATTATCTAGCAAAATAAAGAGATATAACCTAAAGAAGGTCCACTATAACTTCCTCTTCGTGCTCACATAATCTCTTGTCTCTTTGTCACTAAGAATAATAATATACATCATCAATAAAATTCCCTCATATAAACTGTGGGGTTTCCTTCTAGGGAAAAAAACCCTAAATTAAACATAACTTCTATCATCAGATCATATTCCTAATCAATGACCCATATTTACTATGAAATTACAATATTTTACAAGGTAAATTCTCATTTGTTTTTAATCCTTAGGCACTAGCTTCCTCACACTAGTTCCAAATAAAGATAATGTAGATAATCACAATGGATACAAGCCCATTGCCTTATGTAATAGTATATAAAATGTTATTACCAAAATCATAACCAATAGGTTTAAACCACTCATTCCATGGCTCATTTTGCTAAAGTAAACATGCTATGTGGAAGGATGCCAAATATCAGATAGCATCATGGTCACTCATGAAACTATCCACTCTTTGAATCTCTCCAAGGATCTTTACATGATTTTGAAGCTAAATCTCTCAAAATATCTTGATAAGCTCAAATAATGATATCTTTTGAGAATTTTGAAGGCCTTCAGATTTTACCAAGAATGTATTAAATGGATTAATAGACTATTCTCATTAAATTCCTTCTCCATCATTGTAGATGGATCCCCTACTAGTCCATTCAAATCCTCCTAGACCTCCCACGTCATAACCCTCTTAGACCCCTTAAATAGAAATAGTGGGGGGGAATGCACCCCCAATCGTCAGATATTGGGATCCAAATGAGTAAAAAAAAATACCTATGAATTAGGAATATAATTATGCTCAACCTCCAATAGTCTCCGACTTGGATACTGATTATATCAACTCCATCGTTGTTTCACTTCCTTGAAAATGCTTCAACTTTTAATGTGGTTATTTCTCATATTCATCGTTATTCTTAAAGGCCAATTGAAACTAAGAAGAAAATCAATTTATCCCTATTTGCAACCTTTGTCAACATGTCTATAGGATTCTAACTAATGTGTATTTTTTCCAGCTTCAAATTTCCATCATCTGAAACTAACCATATGAAATGACACCATAGTTTTATATGTTTATTCTTAGAATGAAATGCTGAATTATTTGCAAGATGAATGGAAGTTTAGTTTTCACTATATAACCTACTCATCTCCTACTTCTTTCCCAACTCATCCATAAACATTTGTAACCAAATCATTCTTTACTAGCCTCTATAGTAGCAAAATACCATGCTTCCTTTGTTGAAAGTGAAACAATGTTTTGTAATTTTGAAACCCAACACACAGTTGTTCCGCCTATAGTAAACACATACCACATGGTGCTCCTCCAATTATGTTTGTCACTTGCCATATCTTCATCAACATATCCCTATAGAGCAATGTTTGAACCTCCAAAATGTAATGCTTGATTTGTGGTACCTCTCAAATACCTAAAAATCCACTTCATGGTTATTCAATTCTCATTTCTCAGATTGTTCATATAGCTGCTTAGAACTCCCACTACATGTGCAATATTAGGTCTTTTGTAGACCATTGCATACATCAAGACTCCAAAATTTTATGTGTATGGAACTCTACACATATAATCCATTTCTTCCTAGGTTTTGTGACTCATCTCCTTACTTAAGGTGAAATTGATAGCTAAAGGTGTATTCTCTCGTTTTCCATTCTGCATATTAAATCTTTCCAACACCTTTTATACATACTCACTCTGAGACAATGTTAATTTGTGATTTTTCCTATCTCGAGTTATTCTCATACCAGGGATTTATTTTAACCACCCAAATCCTTCATTGCAAATGGATTTTCCAATTTTCCTTTGTGCACATTTATTTCCTACATGTTAGACCCAGAAACAAGAATGTTAGCTACATGCAATAACAATATAGTATAGCTTCCATCATTATTCCTTTAAACACAATGGTTAGAGCGACATCTAGTATAACCTTGTTTAGACATAAACCTATGTAATTTAAGATACCACTTCCTTAGCACTTGTTTTAAGCCATACAAAATCTTAATCAATTTTCACACTAATTTCTCCTTCCCTTTGACCTCATACCCTTGTGGATGCTAAATATATATTTCTTCCTCCAAATCCCCATGGGTAAGGGTTGTCTTTCCATCTATCTGCTCAAGATGCAAATATTTTTCTACCACTAGACTTATAGTCATTCTAATTGAACTCATTTTAACACGAGGAGAAAAAATTTCATCAAAATCTATACCTCTTTTTGTGTAAATCCCTTGACTAGAAGTATAGCCTTATACCTTTGTTTACCTCCATCTTCTTCCTTCAACATGTAAACCCATTTATTTTACAATGTTGTTTTACCAATAGGCAACTAAACTAATTCCCAAGACTGGTTCTGCATAAAGGAGTCCATCTCTTCTTCTACGGCTTGCTCCCACTTCTTCCTAGTTTTTACCTGCATTGCTTCTTCATATATTTTTGGTTCACCAGAATCAGTCAACAATACATAATATAATGAAGGAGATTATCATTCAGCGGGTCTACTTATCATGGTATATTTTCTAACACTAGTTTCAGGTGTTTGAGGTTTCTATTGTTGTTGTGAATATTATTGTTGTGGCTGCTAATTATTCTAATTTTCAGGCACCTTTATTTTTTCAGTGATCTCATCCAATACTATTTATTATTTGTTTTCCTTTTCGATTTTCTATTTCCTGCATCTAATCCTTATACATGACCTTTTCATTGATTATGACACATCTTCTCCTAATGATTTTGCGATTTTCATAATAATATAAGAGATAACCAAAATCATTTACACCATATTCAATAAAGGTACATTTTTTTTTTTTTGCCTCAAGCTTTGTTATATTTTCTCTACTGATGTGGATAAAGGCTTCACAAATGAAAGTCTTTAAAAATGAGTAGTTTACCTTTTTAACTCTCCAGACCACCTCTGGAATACCACTGTCAAGGGAACTTACAGGCCCTCTATTTATTAGATAAACAATAATATCTATAGCACCTACCCAAAATTGTAAGGGAAATCCTATATTCAATCTCATGCATGTTGCATACTCCATGATTGTCCTAATCATCATTTCTCACACCATTTTCCTGTGGTGTTCCCGTAACTATATTTTCTTTTCATACTCCATGCTCTGAATAATAGTTATCAAACTCTTCACTATAGTATTCACTTGCATTGTATGATCGAAGACACTTCAACTTCTTTCTTGTCTATTCTCAAACAAATATTTATGTTCTGGATTTAAGAGATCTGTGGTTTGTATCTTTTGAATTAATAACCGGAGAACCCACAGTATGAGTATTTTTATGGCATAAAAATAATCATACTGTGGGTTCTCCGGTTATTAATTCAAAAAATATTTATGTGTCTTAAAAGTATCAAATACATAATATTTATTTCGAATACAATAAATCAAGGTTTTCCGAGTTGCATCATCAATAAAAGTAACACAATAGTGAAAGCCACCAAGAGATGATACCTAAGAAGGTCCCCTTACATCTATATACACATGCTCTAAATTTTCACTCTTATTTTCCTTCCCAAATTTGCTAAATCTAACTCTCTTCTGATTTCCATAAATAAAATTTTCACAGAAAATGAAATCAACATGCTTCATGTCTGGAAATAGATTTCTTGAGTGAAGAATCTGCATCCCCTTCTCACTCATGAGCCCAAGCCTATGATGCCAGAGTGTCATATATGTTCTTGTGGAGGTTAAAACATTAACAAAACTATAAATACCATCACATAAATATAATAAACCAACCTTTTATCATTTTTCTATTACCATGGCTCCTTTAGTAACTTTTTAGGTTTTGTCTATAAAAGTAGTTACATAGCCTTCACCTCCCAACTTCACTATTGAAATTAGATGTTTCTCGAACTATGGAATTCAACACATTAAGACATATAAATAGTGACCAAACCATCCACCTGCAAGTCACATCAACTCAAGAGGATAACCATACCTAATCTGCAACCTTTTGCAACTCCTCTTGATATGGCACATAATTTGTTGATGTAAAATGCATCTTAAGATGTCCTTGAAATGTCTTAATGTAGGACTTTCATTCGCATAACCTCCTACGATCATGAAGGAGTCATCTGCAACCATAACCTATTGTTGTGTCTTTGTGTTGAGGTCTGTGCTTATAGTAATCTAGTTAGGGAACACCAACAACCCTAAATCCTTGCTCCAATTACTGTATCTCCTTCACCAATTGGGCTTCCACCTTTATTGTCTACTCTAGGCTCCTTAAGCATTGTATTAGATCTTGGAAGAGTTCTCAAGATATCCTACTGTACTTTTTCCCAAAAAATGATATAAAATTACCCTCTAGAAAATTAATATACCACTATTTGGGTTGTGTCCTTATTTTGATTGTTGTGGCTAGGAGAGAGGTTCTCACTATCCCTCTTGGCCCTTTCAGCAGATCTTCAAAGTTTGCTGTTGTAGCAACCTAACCCCGTGGCCCACAAAAATGATAATACCCACTCATAAATAACACAAAACAATCACAATTCTTACCTTTGATCTGTGACTAAGTCTCAAGGGATCTCACACTTCATTTAAGGAGCTAGATTGCCGTAAAACATTCCCATGTATTCCAAAATATGGCTAAGAGTTGCAACTCTTATTCTCATAAATGCACACCCTAAAACAGGTCCAAAGTCATGTGCTCCTTGCCCTTGAAACCTACGGCTAGGTCGCCGCCAATTTATGATATGTTTCTTTGATGTTGATGCGCTTGGGATATGTCTTAGTGAGGTCTCATAAAGCATCTATTTATATGTCAGTCCCTTCTACACGCATTATTCATGTAGAATATAACCTACTTTAGGGGGGAATCAAGGTAGCCAAGATCCATCTTAGTTTTATGTTATATTTAGATATGTAACTAGCTATAGAAAATGATGGTGTTGAATCCATGTAACCTATAAAGGTAAAACTTTTTTATTGATATGTTTGCACTATGCATTTGTCTTGATATGTTAAGAGGTGGGGGAATATTCAGAAAAATATAATCATTAGATGTTATCAAATATTTATTCCTACCTCAATGATCCATCCACTTTTTACAAGGTTATATTGGGTAAAATGTAATATTATAATATTACATTCTACTTAACTCTTCCCCTCAACTTGTCCACTTCTCATTGTAATTCTTGGTTATATCTGAAGTTTGAAGGTAAACAAACTCAACTACAAAATTGGGAGGGCGAGGGGAAATATTGAGGAAAATGTAACAATATTACATTTTAATTAATATCTCCCCCTATCCTAGCTATTTTTTATTGGGTGGGGGTGGTAATAAATATTGTAATATTATATTTTATCCAAGATTTCCGCTCACCGAATTCGTTTTTTATTAAAAAAATTATATTTAA
>APFE031424221.1:40153-58833 GCA_000404065.3 Pinus taeda | reverse complement strand
CAAATTACTGTGTAATAGATGCCCCCTAAAGCATGAAGCCCGAGAGAGTGGGAGGGATGAAATGCTTTACGGAACTGGCCGAACTGGAACACCACCAAGAAGAACCTGCACGTAGTACAACTGATAGCTCAAATACATGATGTACATGGCATGGGCGCAGCCATCCATAACAAAGTACATAAAAATCTAGATCCGAGGTATGGACGCAGCCATCCGATGAGGATCAATGAATGGACTCAGGCATGGTCACAGCCATCCAATGAATGAGTCATGTAGTGATGATAATAATCCACAACATGCAGCCCGGATCTCAACATACACAATCCAGGGTGTTGCGCTCCAACTCGACCCGAACAAAGTACAAGTTCAAGCATGTGAATATAGGAGTCGAAGTTGAACATGCGAGAACATCATCTGATTACCAGTCAATGATGAAAACTGTTAACAGACGTGAGAGGTACCACCAATAACGACAATGGTCCTCAAGGTACTATAGGTACAATCTACGACGTGTGAATCAATGAGCCGGTGTCGAACACCCGTAGAATCATTCGATCGGAGGCCAATGATGAAAACCTCATGTCGAACACGAATAACCTGCCATTGAGACATGCAGGCCCTAAGGCACCTAAAGGGAGCCTCTAGGTCATCTTCCTGGATAATGAGCTGAGGTCGACAGGAAGTGATCTTGATCGAAGGTGGGCCATAATGTTTCCCACATCATTGACACGGGAGAGAGAGGGATAACATGTTTTGTGTGGGATATCAGAGGGAGGTTGAGTATTCTGAAGAGGTCAACTTCTCTTGAACATATCGGCGGCACGAAAGTGGATTTGGCAGTATTTGATGTCAAATGATTAGGGGTATAACGACAAGACGATGAGAAGATGAATGGTCAAATAGGATAACCCAAACCCACGGAGGCAAGTGTGAAACAAGATGAGATGTCCCCACCCAGACACTAATGCAGACAAGTGCCATTTTCAAGAGCGACATACTACCGACACGACGATGATTATGATTCCTTTATTCCCCCACCATTTCTGGCGAGTACCCCAGTTATTTTTGGATGGCAAGCTTGACGGGGATAGCATATGCTTGAGAGGTGTCATCACGACAAAACCCAATGTCATTAAAGTTTTAACGAATCCAACAAAGGAAAAACTCGGCATCTTTTCATGTTTAGAGAGTTTCAAAAGACAGCGAAAAGGAAACTCCAGGGGTGTCCTTTTTCTTAAAGTTGTGTCTCTCGAGCCCGAAAAAGTATAAAACCATGCTCGAAAGAACCGCCCGGCCATTACGACCGAGGAGTACTTTTCGTAAGTAGTGAATTTGACCTGAAAAGGTAAAAAAGCGATCAAAACCACGTCGCTTCATGACCATTAACGAATTCGAAATGACAAAAATCCAGCGATCTTTTTAAAGTTTAAACGGTCGGAAAAAGAGCTTTAAAAGACGACCGCCGCTCTTTGCTTTTGACGATTCGAGAGGGAGACTCGGCTATCTTTTCTTATTTCACGTCGAAAAAGAGCTTAAAGTTGACGTTTCAGAACCAAGTGTGTATAAAACCGTTGTAACTCCACCAGCGTGATAATCTGCACAAGGAAAATCGCACGCGTAAACCTGTTCGAAATGATATAGATAGCATGCATTAAAACATAGTAAAACTACATCGGAACCAAGCATATGGTAAAAAACCACTATTAAAAACCCATATGGATTAAAATAATATTTAATTTCCAAAATTTTACCATAAATAGGAGGGTAAACCAAATTTTTTTACCATTGTTACCATTTGGAGCTTTGGAGCTGTGAGGTTGACGAACCAAATTCCACCCCGTACGAGCACCGAAGATCCTACAGCTTGCACCAGGTAGGTTCATCTCTCCCTACGCTCCATTTTGAAGTGTTTTTACTGCATTTTAACAGTGGGAAGTGGTGGTTTGGGTGGATTTTTTGAAGCTCATTCCGCTCTCGGACAGCGCGGATTTCCCTATCGGGTCCGCGCTAATCAGGAAATATTTGCACTAACCACCCCCCGGATCATCGCGGAAAAGTGATGTGCTTCCGCGCTGACTTGGTAAAAAATAACACAGGGCGCCATTATTGGCGCGACTGTTTTAAAAACAGTCGCGCTGACGCCGCGCAACACAATTTCTAATAAATGAACGTGTAAAATTTTATGAACAGGGCCCTAATGAGATTTTTTTATCATGCAAGGTATAATGGCGTTCGTTTGGTAAGAACGTACTCATGATAACGAGGACATAGCAGCTTTTGCCAATGTTGGGTGCCGAAATGCAATGCAGGCATGTCAATTGCTCAAATTCTTCCTAACTCCGCGCCTGCGAGCACAGCCTGACCTTCTGGAGTTCCTAATCAGGGCCTGGAATCCCATTGATGGGAAATTTGTGATCTGAGGCCACGATATCGAGTTTGATTATACTGATATCTATTTCTTGACCGGGTTGTCACGCCGAGGTGAGATGCCTATTCTGGAGGGGCAGCGACCCGGCGGTGATACTTTAGACATGCTGATGGCTCAGGTGTGCCCACGGGCACGCAAGACACGGAGTGGGAAGATGGCAATTCCTACGGTGGAGGACATCGTCCTTCGGACTATTCTTTTCATGGTGACCCGGGTAGCTGGTTCTTTGGCCAATCACGAGGCCTCGAAGGCCCATCTCCGATTGGCTCTCGAATGTTTGAACCCAACCATATTCAACTGGGCAGCAGCAGTAACAACAAACATGAAGAGAAAACTGACCAACTGCCGACGAGGTGAGTCGAAGTAGTTTGGTTATGGGTCGATCTTAGTCTCGCTCATGCTGGAGCGGGTGCCGACATTACAGCTACAGGATATGGTCCTGGATCCACCTAGGGGCCCCCGAGAGACGAGGGCCACACGATGGGGCCAAGTCATGCCATGAGGAGGTGGCGGTCGACCAGTATCATGGGGAGCATACTTCGTAGAGTGGCTGGAGAGGCAGACTATCTTTGTGGATGACTGGCCATATGTCGAGATAGACTTCCATGGAGATCCAGACATGTCGCTGCCTACTAGAGAGCAGTGGGACGATGGTGGTAAGACACTTGATCTCATTTTTTTATTTTTATTTTTATGATGTTTTTGATTTTATCATGTACATGTCCTAATGACAAACGTTATGTGATGCAGATGTGGGACCGGCGAGACCCCTTGGTTTGGCCCCAGAGGCGCGGAGGGATGCTCAGGGCATTAGAGCTCTAGCCATGGCTCCTCCGGGAGATGACACGATAGAGACCGTGATACGGAACCTCGAGGGTTTGCTGATTGGGATACCAGAATACCAAGGGATAGAGGAGGTCCCCATAGCGGCTCAGATCCATACAGTGGGGGTAGAACCTAGGTTGCACTGCCTTTTGAGGCGGGTGGCACGAGCAGTTGAGACCCTTAGGGATCACAACCCACCACAATAGATATCTAGGTCTTTATTCCCTACTGATGATTTTTTGAGAGACATGTGTCTCAGATGTACGGAGAACACAGGCTCTATCTAGACATGTACACTTATTTTTGAGCGCCTCGGTGCGCCACACGATATGTATATATATATATATACATGTTGTTATGGTTTATTGTATTTTATGCTTCTTGTATTATGTTGATTCACATATTATGCAAATGTTTGTCCAATACATAATTAGCTAATGCATCGGTTAACGTATTAAGTCGTCTTGGAATATGTTGATAAGTAATGAAAATCAAAATCCCTTTCCTAAATGAACTTAAACACGCACGTAAATACCAACCTTAAAATGCGGATGATCTCTGACCGGAATAACGTCCGTTGAGACTGGTGGACTACGAAGTTGAGAATCCAATTTACAACCAAATGTGCGAATGCCGGAGGTTAATTGCGCTCAGTTAATAATTCAATCAAACATCAGGCACTATATTCAATCAAACATTGGTTCCGTCCGTAACAACCCAGAACCCTTGAATATCTACTAACTCACCAATGAGGATCGTAGAAATCACCCATGCCGCAGATGACAAGTTGCGAGTACTGCGGGAAGCACCATCAGCGAAACCAACATAAGGCGATCCAGACATTTGTTCAAGAAGCAAAAGACACAATAAGTGGTAATCATGTTGACATACCACAAAAACTAAACAAACACGCACACACAACACACTGCTGAAAGCATACGTATGTACAAAAAGAGAGAGTGCCTGGACTCATGCATAATATTTCTTGAGATAAAGCCCATTTCAGGGCCTATCCAGGGGATTACCTTCATAATCTATAAGCTCATAAGCACCTTTTTGTAAAACTATTTTCACAAAATAGGGCCCATGCCACATAGGCTCGAGTTTTCCTGCCCCCAGCTTATCGTTAGCTTGATCATAGAGCAGTACTAGATCTCCCTCAATGAAAGAGCGAGGGTTAACAGCATTATCGAAGTGAGTTTTCACTCGCTTCTTCTGATCTTCAATAGCTAGGGAGGCTAGACGACGAGTCTCATCCAGCCATTCTAAGTAAAGAAGTCGCTCTTCTACCGGGGTAGTATCAGGGAGTAACTCGACGGCTATCTTCAATGAAGGAATCTCACACTCAATAGGAAGGGTCGCCTCCAGTCTGTAAACTAACTGAAAAGGAGTGAAATCGGTGGCGTCCTTCACGGAGGTACGGTAGGCCCACAAAGCGAAGAACAACATCAGATGCCAATTGGACTTATGCATGCCAACAGTTCTTTGAAGCATCGTGACCAAAACCTTGTTCACGGCTTCCACTTGACCGTTTTCCTGAGGATAGTACAGGGTCGAACTATCATGCCTAAGGCCCAACTGGGTTGTTAACTCGGTCATCATGTGATTACGAAAATGTTTCCCAGTGATCAGTGACGATGGCTTGGGGTACTCCGAACCGCGAAATAACATGATTAAACAAGAACTACGCCGCGGAGTGACCGTCTTCTGACAATGTAGGCATCGCCTCGGCCCATTTCGTAAAATAATCTATAGCAACGATGATGTACCCATGCCCCCCGGCCGAGCGAGGGTTACAGGTCACATAATCGATGCCCCATTTGGCAAAGGGGCCGACGGTTACAACGGGGTGCAGTGGAGCAGGGGGTGCACGCATCTTCCGTTGGTAAATCTGGCACTCCATGACATGAACGACAAGCAAGAATGCAAATCCTTGAAAATGGAAGGCCAGAAATAGCCAGCACGGAGGATTTTCTGTGCAGTGGCATATCCAGACATGTGACCACCACAAGCACCAGAGTGGCAGTCATTCAAAACTCTCTCTGCTTCTTCGAAGGTCAAGCATCGGCGAAGAACAGAATCAACACCGAGATGGTACAGGGTGTCCCCAATGATGCGATATGGTTGGGCTTGATGTCAGATCCGTCGACGAGCATCCTTAGAGGTCTCGGGATGAAAGGAGGACGTCTGCAAGTAGACAATAATGTCCCCATACCAAGGATCGAGGGTGCTGATGAGAAAGAGAGTTTCGTCTGGAATGGAATCCTCTAACTGAGAGGAGGCAGCAGGGGATGGCAAAGAACACAACAACTCGGCAAAGACAAGTGATTTCTTAGACTTGGCAGCAGTAAATTCCAAGTCAAACTCTTGGAGGATGACTATCCACTTCGAGTATTTTCCCCCCAGCAATTGTCGTGACAAAATGTCGGTCATGGGGTTGCAATCGGAGATCACCGTCATAGTACGCAACAAGATGTAGTGACGGAATCGTTGAACAGCGCAAACAGAAGCAAGGGCCAACTTCTCGACATAAGCATATCGATTTTCTACATCTAACAAGTTGCGGCTAAGGTAGTAGATAACATGTTTGATGCCATCGTCATCATCTTGTACCAGAACCATACCGATGGTGGTATCGGCAGCGGCCAAATACAGTGTATAATCACGATGATAATTCGGGGGCTGCAAAAAAGGGGCGGAAACTAGAAGAGTTTTAAGATGTGCAAAAGACTCCTCAGCTATGGCATCCCATCGAAATGGGGTGTCACGCTTAAGTAACCACGTAAAACCCTTTGCCACTTCGGCATAGTTCGGGATAAATCGTTGTAAGAATTAGCTTTACCCTGCAGACTCTGCAGTTGCCGCAAAGAAGCAGGGCGAGGAAGATTCAAAATGGCTTCGACTTTAAGGGGATCCAAACGGATGCCCTCTCGGGAGACGATAAACCTGAGGAGTCGGCCAGATTCTACGCAGAAGACACATTTATGCGGGTTAAGTCGGATATTGTAGTGTCGACAGCGAAGAAAGATCTCACGGAGATGTGACAGGTGGTCTGAGTGCTTAGCTAAATCAGCAGGAAGGTCATCCAGATAAGGCTGTATGATGTGTCGGATATCATGAAAGGCGTAAGACATCGCACGTTGAAAAGCGGCACCCGCGTTCTTGAGACCGAAAGGGAGCTTTTTGTAAGCGAAATTACCCCACGGACAGATAAAGGCCGTCTTATGTTGATCAGCGGGCATGATATTAAACTGTTTGTAGCCAGAAAAGCCATCCATAAACGAATATATTTCATTGCCCGCACACTCATCAATGAGTTGGTCAATGAAAGGTGTGGGGTAATTATCTTTCGGGCAGGCTCGGTTAATATCGCGATAATCGACACAGACACGAATAGTACCCTACTTTTTATCCACAGGGACAATGTTTGAGACCCAATCTGTGAGTGGGATAGGATAAATAAAACCAGCTTTAAGAAGTTTTTCAACTTCCGCTTTGATAGTTGCGGCCTTACGGGGGTGCACATGGCGTAAACGCTGACGAACAGGTTTGGCACCTGGATACGTAGGTATCTCATGCACTACAATGTTTGGATCAATGTCGGGCATCTCTTCGTAATACCATGCAAAGACGTCACGGAACTCGCGAAAAAGCGCTATGTAGATTTGAATCTCCTCAGGAGTGTAAGTGACTCCTATATAGATGTTCTCGACAATCCCTGGTTTAACAGAGATGTCGATAGGTTGGGTCTACATAATGTTCCCTAAATTCCCTTCAGACGATACTTGATAGATCTGAATGGGCGTCTGAAGAGGTTGTGAAGGGAGACACGGAGCAAACCGCTCGAGACAAGCCAACGTTTCCCGGAGGGTAGGGAGAAACGAGGAACGGTGGTGAAGATGGGACCGCGGAGGTTCCTCGAGAGACATGGTCTCTATGATGGCTTCATCGGAAGGAAATATTTCCTTTAATGGATCCGAGGAGGTGCATTCTCCAAGCCAGGGGGAATAGTCGTATGAGTCAAGATCTCTGCTTAAAGAAGCGGGTTCAACAGAAGGATCCGATACAACAGCGATTTCGATGTAGTTGAGCTCGGCGGGACTCAACGGCATCTCCTCGCCCCACGATTCTATCTGGTCGATGGGGGGGAGGACCCAGGGATCAAAACGAACCGAAATCATACTGATAGAGGTGAGGTTTGGAGGTGGGAGGGAGAAAACGCCCATGAGGGCGGGATCTTTGAAGAGCCCGGCTCCCACACTCTCAAAAGGAACGGAGGTATGTTCAACGAAAGACACATTTCCTTCTGAAGAAGAAGCGAAGAAGGAGAGTTGGTCTACCGTGACAATTTTCCCTTGGTGAGGGAAACGGATGACACGGAAGAGGGATGAAGCCATGGCACGCATGGCATACGTCCAACTCCGGCCCAGAAGGAGGTTGTAAGTAAGATTTGCGTCAACAACCTCGACTTCTACTTCAATGGTTTTTCCTTCTAAAGTGATTGGCAATCATTGAAGAATACCATAGGGATGAGATTCTCTCCCATCGAAAGCTTCCAAAGTCGTAGGAGACTGGCTCAGAGTCGGAGACCCGATCGCTTTCCAACAAGTAATAAACATAATGCAAGTTGAAGCGCCCTCATCAATAACTCTACGATGGATCATTTTTTAATTGATGACGACTTGTATAAGAAAAGCGATATGATGAGGCAACCTTGGGACATGGCTCTCGAGATCAAAGGTAATCAGATCCGAACCTGCCGAGTCGATGCCACCGATGGCCAATAGCAGGGACTTCCTCTGAGGGGGGCAGCTCTGGAGAACTTCTAAGGCGGACATAGCCGACGGAGCCTGTGCTAAATCCTCAACTATGCTATAGTGCTGAGCAGCATGAGCATTTGGGTTGTAAGATGATCTCCTGAGTAATCCTTTGGGAGGGGGTCGGATGGTCGTCTCAGTACTTGGTCTCTCGATGTGAAGTGGACCAGAGCTGGACGAAGGAGCTTGAGGGAACTTCGGGCTCCTTCCCGGCGGACGACGGATACTCCTTTGTTCGAGTCGTTACATGAACGGGAATGGATCCAACCATGAAGACTTGGGAACCAAAGGGAGAAGAAGATGGATCAGCGACCATTTGAGTCTGTTGAGAGGGGAAAGGTTCTTTAAGAACCGCAGGAATCCCAGGAGCGCCTTTCAACAAACGACTAACCTCGGACCGCCTTGGGCAGTCCTTAGTGTAGTGATCCTCCTCACAAATGAGACAAGGATATTTGGGTTTGCGCTTAGCTCCTTCCTCGGATGGAGGTTTGGAGGATTCCTATTTAGGTTGTTTAGATTTATTTTTTCCTTTCCCCTTTTTCTTTCCTTTCGAGGCTTTACTCGCCGTGGTGGACTGGACGAAGTTAACCTCGGAAGTACTTCCAGAATTTGAACCACCCTGAGAAGTGTTTTCGTTAGAAGCATCCGACTTTTGCTTCCCAGGGTTCGAGGCTGATTTTTTGGACGACGTATTTACAAAGCCAATAACTCCATCGACAGATGGCTTCGGTGGAGCCTTGGATGTACCAGGTGTCAGGGCATCAGGAAAATACTCATACAAAGTACCTGACTAAGAGTAAACTAAGTCAAGGTACTGAGCACGCGCGATTGCTTGCTCTTCAGTCACGTAGGCTCCCATAGCAATGTCCCGTGCAATCTTAGGGACAAAGGAAGTTGTGAACCAATCGGTGAGGAGTTGATCAGGAATCAAAAACTTGATCAACCGGCGACGCCTTCTCCATTCATGTATATGATCAGAGATGTGCGTAGCTGTATCCTCCTTGAGAGATGTAAGGAGATGGGTCCCTGTCTCGTACCGAATGGGTAGCTGAAAATGAGTGAGAAATGCCATAGCCAATGAATTAAAATCTTGAAAAGACGCACGGGTCAATTCAATGTACCATTTAGCAGCGGAGCCGGTGAGATTCCTTTGGAATAGGCGAAGTCGAATCGAATCATCAAGCCATGAATTAGACGAACACCATAGGTGATAAGTCATTACATGGGCTTGAGGATCCTCTCCGACTTTGCCGTCGAATTTGCGACAGTCGCCGGGTATTTTAGTTGGAACTGGTGGCCATTGTGGATTATGCAAAATAGGATCATTTGTCAACTTCGACACATCGGGAAGTTCCAACGTCTCTAGAAATGGTAGCTGCGGGTTGAAGGACATCTGCGGATATGAGGTAGGACCAGAGTTCCATCCAGTCGCAGGTTGCCCCCATGGACCTTGTCCGGACGGACCAGGTCCAAAAGGGCCCTATCCATAGGAACTTTGTCCATAAGGATTATACACGTAACTAGATGGTTGATACTGGTTCTGCCCCCCAGCACCCCATTGGTTACCATACTGCCCTACAGGTTGCTGATAATTTTGATAAGGGTTGACCTGCGGTTGTTGGTAATTTTGATATGGGGCAAATTGATTTTTCCCCTGGGGTTGCTGGTATCCATAAGGTTGTTGGGCTCCATATTGAGCCTGGGAACTAGCCGGCATCTGGTAAGAAGGTTGGGATTGGTACCCACCTTGTGGCTGGAGACCAGTTTGATTCTGGGGTTGGTAACCGGGTTGAGGCTGAGAAGCAGGAACCATCTACATGCCCAATTGAGCCGCCCCAGAGAGATATCCTTGCGAAGAATGAGGTTGGGCCATCTGGCCGGAAGGTTGTCCTGGTTGGATCTGAGACAGACCTACTTGCCCAGAAGGTTGAGCTTGCTGGGCGTTTGGCTGTCCTTGCGCAACCCAAGGTTGTCCTTGTAGACCAGATGGCTGACTAGGCTGAGCAGTGGGTTGGCCATGTTGTGCGTAGGGCTGGCCACCTTGCCCAGAAGGGTAGCCTTGTTGGTTTATGGGTTGTCCTTGCTACGCGTAAGGTTGTCCCGGGTTCCCATAGGGTTGACCCAAAGGGTATCCCTACTGGGATCCAAGTTGTCCTTGTTGAGCATAAGGTTGTCCCGGGTTTCCAGAAGGTTGCCCAAGATATGTATAAGACGGACCACCAGAGGCCAAAGGTTGTCCCTGATAGGGTTGTCCTTGCGAGCCTCCAGGTTGACCCGAATAGGTCTGGCCATAATACTGCTGCCCATGATTAGGTTGCGAGTAGAATGGTTGACCCTGGTAGGGTGGTCCTTGGGATGGCTGCCCTTGACCCGAACGGAATTGGCCACCACCATAACCGGTGGTACCCCAAGCCACATTCCACGAAACTGTACCCTCAACAGCGGGCTCAGTTGGCAAGGAGGTATACAAATAATGATTGACAGGATCATAATAAGGGCCTTGCCCACCTGGGTTTTGGACAGCATGTAAGTACTGAGAATATGACCCCCTGCTGAAATAGGATCAGAAGAAGGTTGGGCACCACTTACAGGATGAGCAACTCTAGCAGCATGTGCTGATGGACCACTATGTACCGGGCCTCGGGATGGGCCGGCAACAGTAGTTACAACAGAAGATGTCGTAACGGCACTAGCAACTGGAGTCGATGATGCAACACAAACGGTCGGATTGGTTGGAACTGATGTGACAGCAGTATGGTGAACCTGGGAAACAAAAGGTCTCGTAGTGGGAACAATTTTATTATCCCACATAGAAGAGGAACTCGCAGAGCCCATAGCATCCCTTAGATATCTATAGTGTGCCGGCACTGTGATACCAAGAGGTGTAACAATGTAGGGTGTAGAGATAACTGGGGATGTAGCCGGGATGGGAGTATCAATACTCGATATAACGGCCGTTCCACTCGATACAGGAGATGTTTCCTCCATGTCGGAGGAAGCCATCGGGGATGAAACACCAACAGGAGTAGAGGGAAAATCCTCTTCAGAAGGCTCCCAAACAGGGTTCCAAAACAAGTCGTAAAGCTCATCCTTTGGAGCACGAGAGTTCAACGGCTGGACACTTTGAATAACAAGGAAAGTGTCAGTACAAACCGGTGTCTCAGGGGCAGTAGAAGAAGGAGACCCTTGGTCACTTGGGACAGGAGACGGGATCGATGGATCCGCCAGGATGATCAAACAAAGATCCTAGACAAGCTAACGATAAGAGACCCTACTCAAAACTAAACGCAAACAATATCTAACAACGTAAATGTAATCGTGTTCGAATAAATTTTTAAGACATTAGGACACAAGTTGACCTTTTCATGTTTTAAGAGTCGAGAAAAGGACAAAATATGACTCTAGTCGCCTTCGAATATTTAATGAGCCCGAAGTGACAAATGCTCAATAGAGCCTTTTCTTTTAAGAAGTCCGAAAAGGATCAAAAAGTGACTGCTCTGGAGAAACTAGGCAAGGGGTTTACCAGACAATCCGTAAAACTGCATATACACCTTAGCAATCATGTGAAAGCCAAGGACTTTCCGTACGGCAGTCAATCTTCCCGAATGATGTGTTCGGTGCGTTACGGGCTGTAAGGCGACAGACACGGCTTCCTATGGATCAAGGATGATAACCTAGTGGAGTCTCCCCATATATACGCGACGGTACGTGGGAGCACAAGTCCGTACTAGACCACAGTTGAATCACACAAGGAGGAATAACCCAACCTTAATGCGAGAACAAAAGTGGCTAGGTTTAACGACGTCGGAGCACGTCTCTAGCCTAGACCTCTAGAATGTGAGCGTTATGTTCCAATGCGTTTTAAAGTTCATTCAATTTATTTTAAAGTTGATCTTGAGTTATGTTTCGGTTTTCAGGTCCTACTGTATGTAATTCCTCAAAATCCCTAAATGCACTCTATATGCCAAAACATGTCATTCCATTCGATGAACGCTAATTACAAAAGAGTTTAGAGAGCTTTCATACAAACGAAACGAACACAATCAACAAAGAATTTCCCTAATGCAGCTAATGGGAATCACTAAACTTTTCTTTAAGATTACTAATCCATTAATCAAAATGAAAAGTCCTAACTTTCATTAACTATCACAAAGCAAAAGAGATTTTATTTTTCAATAATGACAAAATTCACTAAAGAGTTTTTGAGAAATAATAGCAAACAAATGTGGGAAAGAACCGATTGACCCCAAACAACTGTAATCCGTGCCCGGGTAGTGAAAAGAAATCGAAACAATGTTAAAATTGATTCAACAACAATCACTTAAACAACCAAGCAAAAGCAAGCAAAGGGGGAGGCTAAATCAAACCAACAGCAACCAGTAAACAAACCTTTGCAAACGAGTAACCAAGCAAAGCTGATCCAACAAAGTTGAAACAATAAAACTAGGTCACAAAGAAAAAAACAAGATTTGTTTCAACAAGACTTGCAAAGAAGTGCTTAAATCTTTAAATAATGAAAATCAAGTCATAAACCAAGTGAAAAAAGCAGGGGATAGCAAGACCAACAGGTTCAGGAGGCAGAATTGAAAAAAATCAATCCTACAGGAGTCAGCGCAGGTGGAACATAGCAACAGAGCGCTGATAAGAAACCACGCATAGCAACAAAGTGATGTCAGCATGGAAGAACACGACTTAAGCATGATGGTTCGATTTCCAGAACTGTCGCAACTATTTGTTGTATTTACATGATGATAAAGAAATCACAGAAAAGGCTAGGCGATGGCAGTGTGACTGTTTTATAAAAAACCGCGATGAAGCCAAAAAATGACCACAATCAAGCCAAAAACTCCCAATCCAAGGCAATCACTCCTTAAACAATCAAGGCACTTCCCAGACCGAACCAGGAAACCTAAAAGCATAGAACTAATCCCCAAACTTCGAAAAGAGAGCAAGAATTCAATTCAAGGACAAAATGAACAAGAATAGGACAAAAGCTAGCTCCAAGCTGTTCAATTTGTAAAAAAAACCGGAGATTGACTGAAATGGCTTTGATCTACTTCGCTAATGTAGAGCAATAGCGTTTCGAAGGATAACTAGCCATGCTTCAGGCTCCGTCTAAGGCTTACAATTCAAACAACAAGGTAAAACATCCCCACCGGAGTCGCCAAATTGTTGTGTAGGTAAATCCCCTCTGCGAACAAAGGCGATCCCTCTAGCCTAATTGAGGTCTAGCAACAATCAAGCACGCTAACACGCAGGTTCCTAATTGCAAAATAAAGGCCAAGATGAGAGCCTACCTCGAATCCAACGCTTATATTCGTAGAAGGATTGTCGCTTCCGTTCTTTCGCTTCAGCTGGTCACAATCTTCACGATCTCCGTGAACATACACCTGCACAAGCAAAGGACAAGACAAATACAAGCATAAAATCTGGGAAATGCAACTATGTACCGGTCAGAAAAGATACAACTAAAACATCATAATCAAAGACACATGAGTGGAACCATAATGATAGTTGTTTATCTTATTAACAAAACAAAAGAGAATACAACCAAGTTCTGACGTCAAATCCTCCTTTGGTTGGGTCTAGCCAGTAGGTCCTTTAAGCATTCACCCTTGAAAGTAGATATCCTAAAACAACTCTCTCTCTCACACAAGTTTTCGCTATATGGAAACACTTCACAACCTTCCTTAAGTACTATAGCAATCCCACACTTATCACACCAGCTGCCTATCAAGCTTATAATACTATCAGCAATGCTCTAAACACAATCAATTCCAAACTAGCAGCTTATGGCAATGGTGGAGGTTTAAATAGGAGAAGGAGTCTCCATGAATGGTGTGAGGATAAGCTTATCTCCAAGGAAGGTGGATCAAATGATGAAACAAACATGCCAGAGAAGGGAGGGCAACATTCACAAGGCCAACAACCAGGTCTGGAGTCATCTGGAAGGCCGGCTGTTAGAACAAATTCGCCCAAACCGGATCATCGCGGGTGCATAACTTCACTGGAGCACTGGCATCGCCGCTGAATAACAAGGCCATTCATATCAGCGCGATCAAACATAAAGAACAGCGCGCTGTCACATGAAATTCGACCAGCGCGGGAAAGGCGTGTGCTTCCACGCTGGCAGCGCATTGAGTCTGTTTAGGAGCGCTCATCAGCGCGTTTATTTTTAAAACAGTCACGTTAATAGAGGAATCTTTGGCAAAGTGGGTCATTTGGACACATTAGAGAGCATGAGCATGATGAATTTGGTCTCATGACACAGTAGGGAGACTGACAGGAAGACAGTGACAAATTACTGTGTAACACATGGTATGGGGATATAATTGTCAATCTCCAAACCCAATCTTTTCAGCCTGAAATCTCACGATCTCAGCGAAGGAAAATACGTTTCCAATCCCAACAGTACAGAATTATTGGAGATACACTCTATCATCGTGGGGTGGATTTTGTTTTCCGTCGTTATTTAACTCACGAGGAAGCTGAAACGGTTCTGAATGACTGTCACTCTAGAGTGTGTGGCAGTCATATGTCTAGGTATGCCACAACCCAAAAGATATTGCGCGCTGGTTATTTCTGGCCACCCTTATTTAAGGATTGTATCAATGCAGTCCAGAAATGCCACAATTGCCAAAGTTTTGATCGAAAGATTCGTGCTCCACCTGCTCCTCTCCACCCTATAATTGTCGTTGGTCCTTTAGCAAAATGGGGTATCGATTTTATTACATGTAACCCTCACTCGGCCAGGGGGCATGCATATATCATCCTTGCGGTAGATTATTTTACCAAGTGGGCTGAGGTGATGCCTACATTTTCAGCAGATGGCAAAACTGCTGCTATTTTCGTTTTCAATCATATAATTGCTAGGTTCGGTGTTCCTCAAGCGATCATCACTGATCATGGGAGCCATTTCTTAAATATCATGATGACTGAGCTAACAGATCAACTTGGCCTCCATCACGATAGCTCTAATCCATATTACCCACAGGCTAATGGTTTAGTTGAGGCAATCAACAAAGTTCTGGTCACCATGATCCGACGAATCGTTGGTATTCATCGTTCAAATTGGCATAACATGTTATTTTCAGCGCTTTGGGCGTATCAAACATCAGTCAAAACATTAACAAGTTTCACTCCTTTTCAGCTTGTTTATGAGTTGGAAGCAGTGTTACCCATTGAATGTGAAATACCGTCGTTGCAAATAGCCATAGAATTACTTCCAGCTACTTCCGAAGAGGAAAAGCGTTTGTTGTACTTAGCTCAATTAGATGAGAATCGACGTGATGCTGCATTAGCAGTCGAGACTCACACAAAACGGATAAAAGCTCAGTATGATCGAAATGTTACACCTTGTAATTTTTCGAAAGGAGACCTAGTTTTATTATACGATCAAGCTAATGATAAGCTAGGGGCTAGAAAATTCATACCCTTGTGGCATGGTCCTTTTGTTGTTAAGCGTAAGCTGGCCAAAGGGGCCTATGAATTAGTAGATTTTGACTGTGTCTCTTTAGATAGACCCAGAAATGGGCTTTATCTGAAAAGATATTATGCTTAGAGTTTGGTGTGGAGACTCTTGTTTAGAATAGATTTCTTTCTAGTTGGTGTGTTTTAGATTAGAAAGTGTGCCTAGTGTAGAGTGTGTGTTATCATTATTCCTGCTTATCTTGGTTTACTCTTGATATTACAGATGTCGACGCCTTCTCAAACATACATTGGTTTTGCTGATGGTGCTTGTCGTAGTACACGGAATATTTATTCCGCAGCTTGGGTTATCTATTCACCTTCTGATGAGTTAGTATCTATGCATGGGGTAAGCCTTGGTCAAACAACAAATAACATTGCAGAGTATAGTGCAGTGATTGAGTTATTATCTGAATCCATCTCATTTGGGATTCGGAGTTTGATTGTAAGGTTAGATTCTAAACTCGTTGTATTACAGCTTAACAGGGTTTATGCCATTAAAAATCTAGTGTTATTAAGATTATATTTTAGAGTTCGTCTCTTGGAACGTGAATTTGACTACATTGAATATCAACATATTCCAAGATATTTAAACACATTAGCAGATGCAGTTGCTTCTCAAATGTTAAATAGACATTTGCAATAATCAAGACAGTAAATTTAAAAGCATTCCATAATCATGTTATACAAGATAGCAAGTAATAGTGATATATTGTAGCATAGAAGTGTGTCAAATATACATCGTCTTCGACCATAGGTTGAAAAACACCTTATGATCTGCAAAAATGATAGCACAAAAAGATATAAATGTCATATGAAGTCTACAAGGGCGATCATCCTATCCCTGATGATGATCACGGTAAGAAACCACTGCTCGGGCTACCCTACAAAGGAGCCTCCTGAAAGGTCCTGGGACCCCAATCACATAGCGCTGAAGCCTAAGAGGAATATCATCTATGCTAGTCTCTGGAATATCTATTGTTAAGCGCTCTAGATGACTCTCTAATTCGGCCAAGGTCTCTGCTAATTGATCCTGTGGGGCTGGTGCCACAGCAGTAGGGTGTCTTCTCTCATAGGGAGGGAGAGCGGCTAGTTGTCGTGGACCCGCATCTGCATTTAAAAACTTTTTACTATCAGTTTTTGGACGATTTAAAAAACAAAAACAAAAATAGTTGTAAAAATTTAGAAAATGTTGAAAACAATTTTACCTGTATCATCCCATTGCTCTCCTGGTGGAAGAGCCATGTCTAGATCACCACGATAATCCATCCCAGCATATGGAAAATCCCGTATCACGAAAATTTGGTTTACCAACCAACGAAAATACTCAGGTGAGAATCGAACAATCTCTGTGCCCTCCTCAGGATGACGGGCCATGACTCCAACCCAGCACATAATCCTAGGATCTCGGGGAAGTCTAGCCTCAACAGAAATATGTTGTGGAACTAGCATAGGTACCCTCTCTAGGCCAAAGCTCACAACTAAGAAACCATATCCAAAGTTCTTTATTTGTCCATTCTTTGCCCTAGTCAGTTGGCCTTTCACAATGGCCAACACGGCATCGCACCAGTTGAAGATGGTGCCTCAGAAGCAATCTACTGCCATGCGCATTTGGGAACCAGTAGCTAGATGCAATGTTGCGCTCTCGCACAGTCTGGTGACGATAAAATGCGATCAATTTAAGTTCAGGACGAGTGATGGTCTTAACATCTATCTGTTTGTCCGCAGTTTTGACATTGCAAAACTCTAGTCGAAGACTAGCGACAGACTGGCCACCTGGCCTAGACCCAAATAGAGATTATCCTTCGCCTCTCTTCGGAAAACCAGTCAGAAAATAAATGTCCTCTGGTTCGATTTCGAGCCGGTGTCCACCAATGATGAAACATTGGTCTTGCGTGCTCCACCTATCTACTAGCCATTGTAGAAAGTCTCTACCTGAGCCCTCATGCCAGGTATGGCCCAGAATTTCAGTAGTCTGCATGCTCTTAAAGTCTGTATTGAAGGTGGATGGAGTAATGCGACTTGATCCACATATTCGTGTTCTCTTTCCCACCAAACAAGCATCTTGTGTATCTGCATTGCAAAATAGGCGAATTAGAACCTTGTAATTTCAAATCATTTTGGCGAAAATGCAAATAGATAGGGTTTCAAAACGCATTTCACGGGGTCCGCACCCGCCGGGTTAGGGACAATGCGTAGCTTCACACTCGTCCTTAAAGGCAAGTGCGTGACCACGACTCTTTCATTTGTACGAAAAAGTCGGGGTTCACAAGGTACACATGGTACGCCTGTGCAACCACCGGAAGCGATTTTTAACCAAAACTTTCTTTAAAAAATTAATTTTAAAGCCCTAAAAATGAAAATGAAATGATGAAATTCAAGTTAGGGACGATGTGGATTACCTGAAGAGGACGGTTCTCGATTCCAACAGTCGGATTTTCCGCAATCTTCACAGGAAGTTTTCTTACGAAAAGCTCTTTCTTTTTAATCCAAAGTCAAACGGTAAAAATGAATTTGCAAAGCCCTTTTTATAAGATTTTTTGAATAAATGAATTTTTAATTTGTTTACTTTTCACTTTAAAAAGGTCACTTTTGATGTATTTTTATTAATTTTAAACAGATATGAGTAATGTTTGCAGTTTTTGTGCAGAATATTGGGTTTTTAGGGAGAATTGATCATTTTCAACAAAAAACATAGGAGCCCTCTTTAAGCTCTTTTCTAACTCGTAAAATATGAAAAGATTGTCGAGTTTTTCTTTTTAGACTCGTCAAAACAGAATTAAAAGGATGGTCCACTTACAGCTCTTTTATGACCATATAAACATGAAAAGATTGCCAGACTTTTGTCGTTTCAAGTTCAATATTGGTAATAAAACAACGTGTTTTCGATCGCTTTTTTACTTTTTCAGATTGAAGACACTAATTATGAAAAGTACTCCTTGATCGTAATGGTCAAGCGGTTCTCTCAAGTATTATTTTATACTTTTTCAGGCTTGGGAGACACAAATTTACGAAAAATGACAACCGTGGAGTTTTCTTAAGTTTTTCTTCTGACTCCCTAAAATTGAAAAACACCAAGTTTCTCCTATACTGGACTCATTAAAATTTAACAGTAAAGGACCTGTTCAATTTCAAACAGGAAC